>JASDQU010010426.1:136880-151283 GCA_032191745.1 Picea mariana | reverse complement strand
CCCCAAGTAGCTTCGGGCAGTGGGCAGGGATTCTAGGCAGTGGGTAGGGAATCCAAGCAACATGCAACAGATCCAAAATATATAGTCTCCCATAAGTTAAAGGATGTGAAATCTAGGTGAATAATCCTAAATGGAGTGAAGGATCACTTGATCCTTCATTTATCAGGAAAGACAATTGTCAGGGACATGTGGGAGAAGACAACTGTCAGGGACATGTGGGAGCCTTTGAAGAGATTTCTTTGTAGCAATAACAAGAATTATAAAATGGTTTTGAGAGAGAATCTTAGAGACACAAATATGACATGATCAAATACGGTGATGACTTATCTCACATGAATTTGACATTTTCGAGATGAATTTGACATGGTAGTTGCATTGAAAAAGGATCAAATGGATGAATTTGTCAATAAGTTTGAAAATGAACTCTTACTTGTTTCCCATATTTCATCAAGAACCATATCAGCTAGTGCATGGTTACTATATAGTGGAGCCATATGTCATATGACAGGAGCACAAGAGTTTTTTGAGAGATTCATAGATTTTTACTTAGATATGCATGTGGAACATGGTATGGGGACCAAGCATGTAGTGAAGGACTCTGGAACAGTGTCATTCCAGATGGAGTCAAGAGGCGTGTTGAGAGTGAAAAATGTGTTATGGGTTCCATAACTCAGGAGGAGTGTGTTCTCAATATTAGTGATTGAGAAGAAGGGTTTTGACATTATATTCTAGGATGAATAGATGTTGATCAAGCCCAGAGGATCTAGATCAGACACAACAAATTTTTTTGAAGTTAGAGAGAGAAAATTGTATAGGATAAAGGGAAATCCTATGTGATCTATGGAAAAAAACAGAGTGACAGAGGACCAGGAGCAAGTATCTCTGAATGTTGAGCTTCTCAAAGGGAGTCATCCTTTAGGTTCAGGTGGGAAGGAGAAACCTTCCAAGTCTATCTAGAAGCAGTCATGGTATGAGATGGCCATGCAAGATGATGACGAGCACGAGGATTCTAGGAGCATAATCAGAAGAAAATATTCAAAGCAGAGTCTGAGCCAGATGGTAGGGATATATTTTGTGTCAAAGGGAGCAGCCAATTAGGTGGATTGGAGAGTAGGCATGGTATCATATCTGATAGCAAAGATAGAACTATCTCCAGGTGGTAAAAGTATCTTCCTCACTAAGAGGGAGTATTTATGTATTTATCATCGGAGAGGTACTTCCACATAGGCCTAGTGTCTAGCATGTGGAAGTCGTTCTTGTAACATCTCAAAACATTAGGAGTTCACTTTATGTGTTAATTATTAAAGTGAATGATATTTAAAATTAATAAGAAATTAATTAAGTTAAATGCATAAGTTATTGGCATTATTAACTTAAGTGAGATTTGATTAATTTCTAGCCATTAGATATAAAGTGAACATGAGATTAAATATCAACCATTGATCACTTTGGAGATGATCTAGGGTTTTGGATTTAGGTTTAACTCTATGTAATAAAACGAAGCATATGTGAGAGGATGAGACACACAAGAGAGTGAGGAGATCTCATTAATTGGGTGAAGAGAGTTCACCCAAGTGTGAGTGGGAAGAGATAAGGAAAGGTGCAAAGGAGATGTAAGAGAGATAGACGCTAGGTGGGCTAGGCTATTATGGCATTGTATTCCTTTGATGGGTCATTATTGCAGGTTGAGAGCCCGATATTTTTGTTAATAAAATAAAACTCAGATCTAGTTTTCCCTTTGGGATTTTTTTAGGGTTGTTTACTAAAAAATATTGTGTGCAAATATGTTTGGTTTTTTATTTTGCTTCTTCTAAATTTTAATGGTTAAGTAACCTAGTTGCGCTATTATTCACTAAATATTTTTTTCTTGGAATTAATGGTTGGGTGTTAGGTTTACATAAATTAACATTTCCTCATCACTCCATGTAACAATGTAATGTAATTAGAAGCACTTGATTATAACATGCACATATGTAAGACCAAACCATTAACTATCAAAGACACATAAAAATGCATACCTATAAGTTCCCCCCAAGATAAACTTGAGGGTAATCCTTATCCACATCAACTAAATCATTAATATTCACAACATGGAATGTATCACTAATATGCATCACTACTGGAACATTTGATGACAAACCAGACTATTGCATGATGGCAGTGCTTTGCTTGGTACATTCGATCAAATCAATAAAGGGGGTGAGAATATTTATATTCAACAACTCTTGTGTCACATCAACCTTGTTGGTGGATCTGAAAGGACGACTAGAAGAGGTAACTTATGGGACAAAATCAACAACCTATTGTTACCTTGCACTCTATTTTGAAAGTTTCCAATTGGTTGGCCTTTTCTAGTGACACAAGTATTTGGTTGTAAAACAACCATTTCATTAACAGGGTTAGTAATATGATCAATAATTGGTAAAGCAATCAAATTAATTGACTTCACCATGCCTTGTTTTACCACTTCTATGTGCTAGTTTGATAATGGAATCACCACTCTTTATTGTTTGTACTATGCTAAAATCTGTGTGTAATCACTAGATTCAATCTCATCTTCATTTTGCACCCAAAAAACGTTTTTTGTGAATTCCAACATTGCTCCTCCTCTACTTCAACATAGTTATATGATACAATTGAAAAAACCTTTCAATTCTCTTCTCGATGTGTAATATTACAAGTTCTACACCAAATCGAAGAAGTACTATCAACAAATCTAGAACCAGGAGGAGTAGAAGAAATTTCAACCTTTTTTTTCTTCTATTGAGGATTAAAGTGCTTATGTGGAGGTACATAAGGTTTCTCAGAAGCTACACCTGGTTGATTATTTCTCTCCATTTTCACAACTCTATTGGACACAACTTGGAATGACTCATTAAATAGCTATTGTAAATAATTAAACAAAGACATCTACTTAAATAATTGATCAATTTTGTTAGATGTTGAATCAAAACCGAAAGACCTTATTTTTTTCCTTTTTTGAACCTTTACCTCCCCTATATCTAAATCAAAAGAAGTGGCCTTACTAGAAGCAACCCAATTCCTCTCCAAGGAACAAGCCAATTGATAAGAAATAAAGTTAGGTGAATTATTTTCCCTTAGTATACATAACCAAAGAAAGGGGACCACAAAGGCTTATTGTTGTGTGAAGTCTCTTGTATTTCTTCATGAAATGTTGATTGAACTCTCTAACTGTCTCATTTTCCTACATTTTAAGCCATACCAAATCTACCAATAACAAAGATGAATATTTCTTCTCTCCCCAATACTCCTTATACTTGGTTACAAAAGCATCCCAATTTGTGATACAATTATTTACTGAACATGTGAACCATCTCCTAGAAACCCCCTCAAGGGATTGAACAAAGTCTCATCTTGACATTATTTTGATTGACATTGAAATCCTCAGATAAATTAAAAAAACAAATCCAAATGTTCTTCCAGTGGGATTGCATTGTTACCTTGATACTTAGTAAGGCACTTTTGATAAAGTGCATCATGCATGTCCTTGGGGTACCCAACAATGGTAGTGAATTTAAGTGGAGCCATATGAATGATAGTAGAAATTGAAGGAATTGAAATTGAAAGAACACACAACCTTTACCCATTGTTTCTGATAGAACAAACTTGATTCTCCATTGTTGTAAGAGTTCATTTAGATTGTTCAAGAATGGATATGCACTCGATTTGGATTGAATTTGGAGGATCTCCTCGATGTTCTTGAACCTGGTGAAGTTGCAAGGGGAATAGAAAATTCTACAACATAATATATTCACTGTTATCATAGTAGCTCAGTGCCACAAATACCAAGAAGTTGGACTAACTCCTTCGCAACAACACCAAAATGTTAATTCTTGAAACTCGTATAGTTTCAAGGTTACTAGAGAAAGTACACTGTCACTTCACTTCATACAACGTCTCTGCTCTTTGGGTTAATGCTTGTAACCTTGGGGGAAATCCCTATGCAATATGTAAACAAAATCAACTATTATAACACCTCAAATCTACTCTTAAAATTGTAGATCTACATGTGAAAGTATAAAATACAAGAAGTTTGAATATGAAAATTAGTAATTGTGACCATAGTGCCTTGAATTCCATGGGTTATGCGTAGAAAATGATTCATGTGTTAGTAATTCACAATGTTAACTGATTTAGAAAACTTAATTGCAGTAAGTAAACAAATCTGCCAATTGAGATCTAGCTACCAAAGAAGATATTCCCTGAATTCCAAAGTTGCAAATGCAAGGTTTGGAGATATTGGCCTCAACTACAAAGCATTCCAAGGGACATAAAACCGCTTCCAAAACACTTTCTCTTGCCAATGTTCATGGATAAATTCATGTCAACAATATGGGAGTGTGATCTACATCTCAATGAATAATATGCTCTCACAATCACTCATACCAAAAAGTAGGGTATGAAGACAATAACTCAAGCAATCATAAATCTCAAGAGAAAAATGGAACTCCTCTTCTCACTACCCCTATAGCCTTTATAGAATAGGCTTGGAGGTGTACAGACAACATTGCTATAAATAGAATCTCGCTAAATATAAACACAAGTCAAAGAAAGAAAACCTCAACATGGGTGCATGCGTATGTGAAGGAGATTACACCATAGTAAGCCAAATCTTGCTTAAAAAAATCCTCATAAGTGCACCTTGCTCTAAGGATATCTAAGGTGTGAGAGTGGTACTCCAGTCTCCAAGAATATCCTCAACCCATGCACTCCATATTTAGATAAAAATAGTGTGTGTTAATAAAGAAACCCCACCAAGAACCTCCTCAACTCATGCTTTCCATCCGTAGGAAAAAATAGTGTGTGTAAATATAGAAACTCTATCAAAAACCTTCCATGAAATCTTCTCCAATTCATGTGCTCCATCCCTGGGAAAAAAATAGCATATGTATATAAGAAAATACCTCAAGAAGCCTCTTCAACCATGATATATCTTAGTGATAAAAATAGCATGCATGGCCCTAAATTCATTTCAATCATGTTCAAAACATGCGAATTCATCTCATAGACCAAATATAACACGACAATACCCAAAAATAAGTCATAAGGAGTCTCCTTTAGAAGTTCTCCCTAGGTACATATAGATGGAAATATACTCCTTAGAAAATTGTAGTGAAGTGGAGCCTAAGTCAAACTCCAAGAATAGACCTCTAAAAATGGCGAGATCATCTGAAAGATGGGGTGCACTCTCGTATAATAGAAAATAACATCGATGGAAGCCACCAATAAACTAAGGAAGTTTTCTCATGCCATGTGCCCAAATTCCAATTCAAGTTAATCAAAGATGTACTTGCCAAGATTGCGCCTTAGTTCTCTAAAAACAACAATTTCCTCTAAAGTGGGCCCCACCAAGTTTCTCCTAGAATGCTCTAGAGTGATCCATATCTCGAAAATTTAACCAAAAACTAAATTTCTTGGAATGGCATACAAATTGACCCAACTTCTATACACAACTCTAGGGCTTTAAAAATACTACTAAATATAAACCAAAAATCAATAGACTCTAATTGCCACCAAATTTTACTGCAACATTGTACTTGACATTGGTTCTTTGAAAATGTGATATTGGTTCTTTGAAAATGTGATCAACTTTGAAAATATAAATTTTTATTTTTAGACTTTGTTTTAACCAATTTTGATTGGATTTGATTAAGAGCCAAAATAGTTAGGAACTTCACAAGCAGAAATTGGTATCATTTCTCCAATGGGTATCTAAATCTATTGTCATATTTCAAGAATCAAAATTTCTAAAAACATAAAATTTTTGAGATTGTAAATTTTGAAAATCTAAGGTAATTGAATAACTCAGTACTAAGCCTCCAAAATTGTCACATGTTGTTGAAAAAAATCAATTTTCTAAAATAGAAATTGATAAAAATAATGGAATCAAGAATCCAAGTGCCCATCTCACTGCCTTCATTTCCCATGCATTCTCCAAACTCTTAATGTAAATCTGATGCATGGAGGAAAATGTTAAAAATAGATCTTTGGAAGCATGAATTGGTACCGAATAAAAATATATTTATGGAAAAATGAACTCAAAACTTGCTAAAAGTAACACAACACGTGTTGTTCCCTGGCATAATGATATTTGGATAATCTTTAAAACTTGCACATTGAAACTATGGAACAAGGTTGGGTTGGAATGAAACTTTGTGATAAGGTACCCATACGGTTGAGGTACTCATGAACTATTGGAATTGAAAGGTAAACTTTGTAATGTTGAATCCACCCCCTATAATGTTCATGAAATGTTAAGAACATTATCTAGGATAAAAAACCCTTGAATAAAGCTTGTCTACATAGGGTGGATGATCTTAGCAATAATATGATTGATGTGTACGACAAGCACCTTGGCTAGAATTTTGTGGGACTTGTTAAGCATAGATATGTGCCTCCAAATGGTAATCAACTTCAAATCCATTTTCTTTGATATGAACTCAATGAAATCTTGATTAATCCATGCTCTTAAGGAGTGCTTTCAAAGGGATTTTTTGTACCCTTGCGTTAGGTTCAATCCGAGAAAATCCCACATGTCCTTGTATAACTCACAAGCGAATCTAGTAAGGCAAGGTGCCTTATCATTTTTCATTTCATGGAAGGAGGTTGAGAGCTCTTAAAGAGACAAAGATAGGTTACAAATCCTACACTATCTCCTCAAGAACCTCACATGAGACTAACTCAAGATGCATGCATTGTTTCCCGCCTATTCTCTATGAGGCCTTGCGTTTGAAACACCAATATGTAATGCTCCACAAATTATTTCTCAATGTCTTATTGATTATTATATTGACCCAATGCATTTTTCAAGGTAGAGATACTCTCGATGGCCTCCTTGGTGGTGAGTTCCATAAAGAAGGCTTTGGTCATCATGTTCCCAATTTTGTGCTAGTGAAGACATGCTTAGACTGGAGCACCATAAATCTAAAAATCTCATCCATTTGTAGAGGATGAAAATGAAACATTTTTGTTTTCCAAACTCATTTTTCTTCATTTCATTATAGAGGGTCCATTGTAGGTCTTGCATGACTTTATCTAGCTCATCATGAGATAATTTATCATTGTTAGGCTAGATCATATCCATTTTTCTACCATACATCCTCAATAAGGAAAGAATTATAGAAATTACATCTTCTCAATAGAATAGCAATAGATAGAATCCCTATGTGATTGAGGGGTTCACACAATTTGGATGTAGCTTAGGCAACCTAGGCTTTGGAGGAAAGAAACATTCATGATATATCGAGTTCTTGGAAAACTCATCCTCTGAGTTCCTAGGACATTGAAAAATAGACATTTTATTGGTGCAATAAGGTGGCTTTGTCTTTGACATGCACGGACCGACCTCCATAGGAGTCAAAATAGAAAGAGTTCTCTTCCGGTAGAAAAACACTATTAAGTCATTGGTATATCCTTTTTAGCCCTTTTCTAAAATGTTGAAGTGAATCAAATTCATAGAGTTCACAACAAGGTTTTAAAGAAAATTAGACCTCTTTTCCTTGAATGATAGGAATGCACACTACACCCCTTCTTTATCGTCTTTACACTATACCATGTTCAAATCGCCACAAATGAGCCATGTGTCATTGGGTAGTTTGTTAGCAAGAAGATGCCAAAATTTTGTAAACTCCCTCGAACCATTAGAGGCACATATGTTAACTAGAATTAAGAGTCGACCATTGACATTAAGGACCACCTATATTAATGTTTATGAGAGGTCAGTTCCCTAATAAAAAAAACACCAACTAATTGAGGGGAGACCTACACATTGACATCACCTTTTCCTTCAACATGATCAACGAAAATATGTATGTCCCTATATATATGATGATTAGGTTTGCACACAACATAAAGATTATGATTTTTTCTTCTTGTAAGTAAAGAATACATGTCCCAACAGTTTTAGTCAACAAATAACCGATAATTCTTTTCTTCTAGGGTCACTCGAGTCACATACATTCGACAATGTCACATTCATTCCAAACTAGTAACATTGTACATTTGTGCCTCATTCTTCTCAAGCTCTTGGTAAGAGTTAAAGTGATTATTCACAGAAACTGAGGATCAATGCAACTTATCCCCAAGGGAAATTTGTGTTGGTCATTTCATTTGGCCATTAACATCAGTGATTACTTGATCTGAAAAATACTTAGATGCTTATTAATCTTTAAAACATAATAACATCTACTTGATCTTCGGAATAAAAATGATCATTGATTTTTTGCAATTTACGTGTGGAATACTTGTCTCTCCAAATACACTTTAATGATAAACAACTTACAAATAACTGAGCATAAATAGAACAACAATATTAAAATCACATACACAAATTTGATAATGGGGTTCACCCAATTTGGGCTACATATATGGCTCTTCTTCCCATAGAGACCTCTTTATTAATGCTCAAATGCTTGCATTTTACAATGACATTTTTCTACGTTTCTCAAACTCAGAAACAAAGTATGCCATCGAATTACAGTGCAACCTCCAAGTCTATTTACCCTTAGGCACAAACTTCGATAGATTGTATTGCATCTGTGTGTCCTTGGCCTTGGTCTGCATGCCATTAAATAAGGCGCGGCCCTAACCTCCCATCCACAATCTATGGTCAACATTAAATATTTGTTAGGAGGTTTGTATAACAAAACGAGCCTTTGGCACAATAGGTTAAGACGTTAGTACATTATATAGTGGGTTGCGGGGTCAAACCCCACCAACCACACTATATATAACATTTTTTTATAATATATGGTTGGTGTGGTTGGAATATATGCAACATATAGTTAACAACCCCCCGCGAAATATAATGCAGTGGTTTCATTGTATATCATATGACCAATTACCTCCACAAACTATGTCACATAACAACTTTGTGTGTGTGTGTGTGTGTGTGTGTGTGTGTGTGTGCCCATATATAGTTAAGAACCAAGAAAATGGTGGAATGGTAAGTTTTTTGGTTATGGTGCGAGAGACCCAGGTTCGATCTTCTGGGCTCCGACAAAATTCTAACAAACCTTACCCATTAATGGCCAATGGGAGGCTACCATTCGACAACCTCTCATTGGTCTATATATGCAACTTGTCAATCTATGATCCGTCCATTTAACTTGTATGATTTTCCACATCACTTACACAGTTACTGTACAATCATGCCACGTGTCTGTAACACACCCACGATGGGGCATAAAAAAATTTTGCTTTTCTTAAAGGACATATTATCCATTTATGGTTTCTAATTTGGAAATTCAGGGAACTAGTCCGACCTCCCAGTCAAGGATCTATGATTCTGAAGTCAAACGACTCTCTGAGCCCCTGATGGTCTCACTCTGAAATTAAACGCAGACCCTCTCGAATTTCGGGTGTAGGTCTAATGGTACCCACGACCTTCCCCTTATTGCCTACGAAATCTCAGAGTCTGGGTGCTAGCTCCTTTTTCATTAGCCCCTTCCTTCATATGGACCTGGGCTATGACCTCATGGAAAATTGTGATTGCGAGCATGGGCAAGAGTGGTTTTAGGCCAACCCGCTTATCGCCCTGCAATTCACCTCCAGATGCCACATATCACTTTGTTAAAATCGTGGTATAAATTGTGGCCCACTCTCAGATTTTTAACATACGAGCAAGTTCTCACCCTGCAATCTAACTTGACCGTTGATCTCCAATTCCTTGGCGATACCTATCGATCAANTGATAATCCAATGACACGTGTCTCCCCCTGGATCAATGACTGCGATCCCTTCGTGTCTCTGGACTTCGGAATTCTCAAGTCTCAACTTGCCTCCTCCTAAACTCATAGTATCTGATGGCTCAAATTCACTTGGGTGATTTGATGCTTGAGGTTTACTTTGGACGATCTAACAGTTCAGATCTACTTCGGATGATCAAACGATTGAGATTTACTTTGGCTTTCCGGCTCTTCTAACTTTGGGAGTCTCAAATATCAACTGAAAACTATTGAACAGATTTCTCCGGAGTCCACGATCTGTCGCCACGTGTCCATCTGAATCTGACGGTCCAAATTCACTTCGGGTCTTCGGGGTTCAGGAATCTCAACTCTCAACTAAAACCCTAATGAAATTTACCCAGAGCTCGCAATATATTGACAAGTGTCCCCTCAGAGATCGATGACTCTCGGTTCTTCGACGCTTCGGCCCTTCGGTGCTTTGGCGCTTTGGCACTTCGGCGCTTCAGTACTTTGGGGTTCAGGAGTTTCAACTCTCACTATGAAACTCTCGAAGTGATTTCCCTGAAGTTACTAATCTCCTGACACGTGTCTCTTGGCGATCAATGGCCAAGATCAACTTTGGGACTTCGATACCTTGGATAGTCCACCCTCCTGTACACGCAAATGTTAAGGCTCGTGCACCTTACCTTAGATCCAACGACTGTTGGTCCTCACACTCATATATGACAGCCCAGATTTGATCTCCTCCTGCACGCTCTTCTAATTGTCTGGATGTGGATCCCAATGGTCCAAATCTTTCACAGTGCTCGATCCAATGGCCACTATTTCTCCTCCTCCTGAGCTTACTAACTTGAAACAAGTTCACCTCTTGGACCTCATCTGCACTTCTGAAAAGCGCTAGTCTCTTCTGAGCTTGGTCCTTAAGGAATTTCATAATCCCACGTACTCATTGCATTAATCTCCTCGCGTCGGGTTGATGGTCCATGACCTTCCTCAATCCAACGGTCCAGATCACATCGCAACTTCAAGTTTCGAAAGTTTAATCGCACCAACGCACGATTCTCCCATCACACAAACTCTGTATTCACAGATTCGACGGTCAATGTGGGTCCTGATAGATCCTTGGATCTACGGTCTAGATCACATCACGAATTTGGGTTTTGGAGGATCCATCCCCTTCACGATGATTACCAAAATTCATCAATCTTTCAAATACTGAAGGAGTCGAGGCGTTAACGCCTCCGCTCCTCCTTCAAATATAACAGTCATGACAGACCTCAGATCCTCCCGAACGGATCTCATCTGTTCATCTTCCAAACAAAATGATATTCCCTTTCGATATTTGATTCTTGCTATCCTTCCTGAGCTTCATTAGTTATGAAGGATTAAGAGTGTTGTGCTCTTTCTCCTGGGCTTAACACTTAGAAGGGTCTTCTTCACTACTCTTGTGCTCCTTCATCAAGTTTAGAAATTAAGTGGTTCTCAATCTTTGCTTGCTTCACAAAGAGCTTATGCATATCTGCACTACCTCTCCTAAGATTAACATAATCTGTCCTCCAAGAGACTCAGAACGATGAGGAGGGTCGACCAACATATATGAAACTATGCCCATGGTCGACGAACTCACAGTTTGTGGCTTCGGCTTAAGCCACCAACTTGCCTAGTTACACAATTAAGCAGACACAAAATAAGGAATACAGTATAAATCATTAAGCAAACATAACCATCCCTGCAACATTCATGGGATATCCAACCTTAACTCACAGTACGACTTAAATACAAAAGATATGCGATTACTTATCTATTACAGGTGGTATCCAACTAACTGACTATGGGTGTTCATCCTTCCACCCGATCATAGGCTCATAGGCATTCATTGTTATCATGTTGGCCACCCCTGTGCCAAGCCATGATATCACCAGGGACCTCTCACGGTTCTCAAGGATTCTTTCTCTGTTTCAACTTTTTCTCGGGTTCTATTCTCTGCAACGTTCAGAGATTTCTTTCTCTATCATGGCCCTGGGTGAGGTTTATATGATGCTCACTCAACATCAAGCTCACAACCTTTTGTTCATCAACCGCTGGGGAGATGCACGTGTTCTCCTCCCCAATTTTATTATATCTTTTCCCCATGATGGTTCTTGACCTATCATGTTCCTTATGTCAGAAGGAAACTTGGGTCAGCTTGGTCTGTCATACCTTGTGGTACTTCGGTCTGACGTTCTGTAGTTAGACCATGCTTCCATTTATGGGAGTGGTTGATAATTCAACCCTTTGTCCTTTCTTTATTAACCGGTTTCTCTCCTTGGAATCCGAAGGAGATTTATTATCTCCATCAAGGGAAATTTGGGGTTATTTTATATAATGAACCCTCTCTTATAGTTTTCACATTATTTCCTCTAGTGATATCATGGCTAGTACTTTCAAGGCTTCACCCCCACAGTCAGTTATTGGCAACTCAAACAATAATAATTTTACACTGTCCACATGCCTTAACATGGTAATTGTATTTTATGATTAATTACAAACTAGGGGAAACAAGGTGTTACAATTCCCTCCCCCTTAAAGGAACACCGTCCTTGGTGTTCTTTCACACAAAAAAACACCTGTCATGCTTTTCTCATTCAGTTGTTTCAGAAATCTTGATTCTTCTTCCTTGGTCAGGTCCTTTTTCAGAACTTTGATATTGGTCACCTACTTTCAATAATTTTTGGACAACAAGAACGTTAATCATAGTCTTATGCGAAAACATTACATACAAATTTCTAGGAAAAATTCATAATCTTAGCACAATAATTATCTGCGCAGTTTGTGGATTTGTAGTCACATGGTTGTTTTGTTATCCAGGATTATTGTTTTTCCTTGACATATCCATTGGGTGCATGATCCCAATCAATATTTTACAAGAAATGTTAAGGTCTTATCTTCCTTGTGGTCACTCACCCTCCAGGCCCAGGCTCAATCATCCCCTTCTCTGCTATACAGTCCCTCGGGTGATCCATCTCGCCTTGCCAAGGTTTTCTCGCACAGGAAGAACTACCCATCGTGTGCATGATCCCAATCAATAGTTTACAAGAAATATTAAGGTCTCCTCTTCCTTGTGGTCACTCACCCTCTAGGCCCAATCTCAGGCATCCCCTTCTTTGCTATATAGTCCCTCGGGTGACCCATCTTTCCTTGCCAAGGTTTTCTCTCACAGAACGAATTCCAGAGACTCTATCGAGTCTTATAGTCGAGGCGTCCCTCAGAATTTCTCTGTCGAGGTGTCCCTCTGGCTTGTGTTACCTCAACACAACATATTATAAGCAATCGTGGCTTACCACGGGGTTCTCATGGTTCTATTCAAGGATACAAAGCAAAAGGATACATCATCCCTTACCTATGCATCATTTCAGTCTACCAAAGTTTTCAGAATGTAATTTAGATATTAATTGACCTTAATGAATGTGCCAACATTCGTGGCCACATTCATATCCAATGCATCTCTGCATTGATTTCAAGTTTCCCACACTTTACAACAAGTACTTTGTCATGGTGCGTTGGAGATTAGACAATCTTTTCACCATATGGTTTATTCATTCTCATTCATTGTTGTAGAAGGACTATGCTTCCGGCTACAGGATGATCACGATTCCCAAATTAGTACACATGAAACTCAAAAGTTTCACATGAATACCTTTAAGCATTCTTCCTCCATTAATAACCAGGGTGCCAAAACTCATGGCCACCCATATTAGTTTTCCTTCTGCACTTACATAATGTAAGCAAAACATTGGAAGGTCCTCCTTTCTTACCGAAAAATCCATTGTCTGCCATCTTATGCAACATGCATTCCCCCAATCCATTCCATGCAGTGTGTTATCTATGAGCACTTTTGGTTCCAATCATTCCTTAATTGTTCCATGTATTCATGAAATATTAGTTCATGAATTCTTCCGAGGATTAAAATCAGTCTTTACTACCGAAGGTTCACACCTCCATCATCTAGGTTCTCCTTACTTAATCATTCCCTACTTGGGTATCCAAGGCATACAACTACCTTTCAACATTTCATACATAACATTAAGATCGTAAAACATTTCAGAAGGGATTCTTACCCAATCCCTTCATACCTGTTCTGGATGCTAGCACCCCCTCTAATATTACCCCATCAGTGATGCTCCATGGGGACTTTTAAATTCCCTTCAACAATCTTTCAAAAAGAACCTTCTCATAGTCATCCTCTGATTGAGGTTATTCATTATTGGCAAATGTCTTTCTCAACAGTTCCAATCTATTTCTTTCTACACATGACATACATCATAAACACATTAGTCATCATGTAAATTAAAAATGCAAGTACCATAACATTCAAATTAATAAAACATTTCCAGACATGTCCTAGCATATCTGTATGAACTTCATTACATTATCCTTAATGTTTTCATGAGTGAAACACAAAAATTCTCAATCGTTTCTACAATAATACAACCATCATCACTATGGTGTCAAAACATTTACTTTCATCAGCGTACTAGATTTCTCATTCTAGAGAAAAACATAATACACAGCAAGAAAACAATTGAGGGCTCTCCCCTTCTTCAAATTTTTTCTACATCACCTAGGAATTTTCATCCCAGTTGAGTTATTTCTAAGGCCTCATTGTCTTTTCTCTGATTTTGCAGCTTACTCCCTGTTGGGATCTTCCATCTCTTTT
>JASDQU010010426.1:96459-119005 GCA_032191745.1 Picea mariana | reverse complement strand
CCCAACTTTCACAAGCAATTTTTGGCAAGAACTGTTTAAGCTACAAGGCACACAATTGCATCTTAGCTCAGCTTATCATCCCCAGATAGATGGTCAAACGGAAGTCGTCAACAAGTGTTTGGAAACATATCTGAGGTGCTTTGCCTCTGAAAAAAAACACCAGTGGGCTCAATGGTTACCCCTCGCCGAATGGTGGTACAACACTACATACGATACAACCACTCGCATTACTCCTTTTGAAGCAGTGTATGGACAGAAGCCACCTTCAGTTTTCTCATACTTATCGGGTACCTCGAAAGTCTAGGCGGTTGACCAAACACTTACAGTCTGAGAGGATATCCCTCATACCCTTAAAGAGAACTTGGTCATGGCCCAGAAAAGAATGAAGCAGCAAGCAGATCAAGGTCACTCCGAACGTCAATTTGTAGAAGGGGATCAGGTGTTTCTGCGACTGCAACCATATAAGCAAAATTCCCTCAAGTCCGAGCAGTGTCAGAAGCTAGCACCCAAATTTTATGTCCCTTACACAGTTCTCAAGCATGTGGGACAAGTCGCATATCAGTTAGATCTTCCCAGTCAGTCGAAGCTACATCCTATTTTTCATGTTTCATGCTTGAAGAAGGTGATTGGAACCAGGTGCCAAATTCAAACCAACCTTCCAGAGTTATCTGAAGAAGGGTCCATTTGGCTACAACCAGAAGCAATTTTGGACCAGCGTGAGCGTCGCCTGTGTCAAAGAACCATCAAGGAAGTGATAGTACAGTGGAAAGATATGACTCCAGCAGATACGGCTTGGGAACCAGCTACCATTCTGCAGCAGTTTCCACATCTCAAGCCTTGAGAACAAGGCTATTTTTAAGGAGGCAGACATGTTAAGGTCCTAACCCGTACATAGGTACATCAATGTATTCGGATGTAATAAAGGTCAATATTAATAAGGCCTTTCAATAAAATAGAATAAGGCGGATGTAAGAAGACCTAATAGAAGCTTCTGCTTCTAGAAGGTTCTTCCTCTAGATGCTTCTCTTAATAGACATATTTAGTATAAATAAGGGTCGAGGGTATGAAAACCCTAGCTTGGAGATTATTGTAACAGAGCACTACTCGACTGGAGGTTTCCCCCTCGAAGAGGCTTGTGAACATTGCTATCTAAATCAAAGTGTTCTTTCTATTGCTATTTCATATATCATTTTTGTGTATTGTGAAGATTATGCTGGATATTTTACTGTTATTCTGCTATTTCTAGCATTTCATTTATGTTCTGCATATTTTATATATCTGGTATCTTGCACAATCTACCATCCTCTCAGCAGCATAAGTTTATCATAGTAGCCACATATTACTTTATTAGGTGGTCTGAAGCTGTCGCATTAAGAACTGTGAATACCAGTCAGGTAATTGCCTTTTTAAATTCGAATATTATTACTCGTTTTGGTATCCTTGACTGTTTAGTATTCGATAATGCTTCTTATTTTTTGTCTCTTGAGATGAGAAAGTTTTCTTTAGAAAAAGGAATTAAATTGAAGTATTATGCCAGCTATTACCCCCAGGGCAATGGATTCGCAGAATCAAAAAATAAGAATTTGATTAAAATCATCAAGAGAACGGTATCTGAGAATCACAAAAACTAACATAATGCACTGTTAAACGCAATTTGGGCTGATAGGGTAACACCAAAAACTGTTGTAGGTAACTCTTCCTTGTTTCTCGTTTATGGAAAAGAAGCAATTCTCCCACCACACATTCTTCTTCCCTCACTACAGCTATTACATAAAATACAAGAAGAGGACTGTCCCCCTTTGGAAAACCAAATTAATGCCTTAATGAAGCTGGAAGAGGTAAGAGCCCAAGCTAAATGTAAGTTAGATCATCATCAACTAGTGGTCAAAAGATGGTTTGATTCCAACTCTACCTCTAATAGGAACTTCGAAGTAGGTGACCTTGTCTTTAAATGGGACAAACCACATGAGGGAAAGGGAGAGCACACGAAGTTTTAGAACTTATGGCTTGGACCATTTTTAATTGCTGAGAAATTGGGTCCGAGCTCTTTCTGATTGCAGAATATAAACGGACATCTTGACACCTATCCGGTGAATGGCCAAGCTTTGAAAAGATATTTCGCGTGATGACAACCCTGTGTATACTCTGTACATATTTTTTTTTATTTTCTTTTCTTTTACTGTTTTGGTTTTGATTTTTTTTCCTTGCGCTTATCAGTTTTTGTTTTTGGAAGTACACATACTTGAATTTTGGAACCGTTCAGACAAGGAAAACAGAAAATCCTTTCACTAAAACGACTGCTGAAAAATTGTGTAAACATCAATTATATACTTATGAAATTTACATCTGTGTTGGAAAAAAACCGTTGTTTGAAAGAAGTTAACTGATTTCAATCTATGAGTAAAGCCTATCACGATCATCCATTATCTTCTTATTCTGTCCCTGTTCCTTAAAGGAATGACTCAGAAGATGTCTCCCTACCTTAGAAAGTTGGTTCTGTAAATAAACCATCTCTGGATCTTAATGAAGGACAGTTCTAAAAAATTCTGTTGAGGTCTGTAAAAAATATGCTAAAATATCATAATTTTCTGCATCACCCCGCTCAAGTATATATCTTTTAAAAACAAAATAAATCATTAAAAGAGTTGTGGGAAGTGCTTGTAAACCCGCCGGGATGCTGAACATGTCTCTTGGCAGTGGGTAAATGCATGCATGACGTGAAGACAACTTCATCAGGGTACTGAACAGGCCCGCTAGCAGTGAAGCAATGTCAGGTATATGAAAATTCGTAAATATGAAACCTCTTAACCTTAAAATGTCCATTATTCTGATCTGGAATTTCTTGGCAGGATACAGACATCAGAGTGGGTTAAATGGCAACCCTGTCGAGGCTATGGACGCCTGCTAGCAGCAGTGGCCCTGTCAACAGTATTGGAGATTTTATCTTTAATATCGTGGCTCGCTTATCTTAAGATTGTTATCAGTTTTCATCCTTTAAACACTGCTGGAATATTTGATTAATAATGATATTTAAACAATTTTTTGGTTGTTTTTGAGTTTGAATTTTTCTTGTTATCTTAATCTGAATTTGTTCTTTTCGCAGAGATAACTGCTTCTACCAGTGTGTCGCCATTGTTGGCAGCTATTTCGTGTTTTTATCCTATCTTTATAAGCTGTCCACACAAGTGTTTTGGAACCCTTGATTTTCATCGCAATCTTTGAATAAAACAACACTATTATTTCGCGCATTCGCACACCTGCCTTTGTTCTCATTTTCACGACTGCATGCGTGAAAACTTTGATTTCGAAGTCACATTAAAATTTTCACTGGATTATTATGGTCACTCTTGTCTATGTGTTCATTTCATTTCCAATTTAATTATAGTCGCACAGTTGGCAGGACACCAAAATCTTTACTCATTTGGCATTCTTTTGTTGTTAATATGATTTCATTTTTATAAGATTGTGATGATATTATAATGATTGTCATTGAGGCCTTAATACATTGATGGTTTGATGTTCTATAGTCTTTCATCGAATTCCTTGGCGCATTGGTTTCATGAAAACACATTGACATTGTGGTTAGACCCTTGGTGCAATCATTTCATACAACACATATTTGTTATGATCGAACCCTTGGTGCTGATTTCGACACATTGTTTTGATTTTAAAACCATGCAAACACTATTGCTTGTGCAAATTTTTGGATCGACTTACCATAGTTTTCGTTAATTGTTTGGAGGTCATTACTTTTAACACATTTCAATAGTGATTCGAATCACCATATGCACCATCGGTTGTACATTTGGATATGACTTTTTTTCATGGGTTGATCTAGTTCCACCACCCTTGCACACTTGGGCATTAATGCCTCCCTCCTATCCTGGGTTACCTCTGTTGGTTTTCAGGGAAGCCTGTGAGCTATCGATCCTGCGTATACCCTATCCAAACCCTTGACCATTTACCCTGACCACTGTGTATTCTGTTCTATGGTACCTGTGGTGGGAATAGAGCCTAATGGCAACCAAACACTCCTGTTGTTCGACAATGCTCGTGAGGATTTGGAAAATAGTGGATGGCTGGTGTTTATCCAAATATTTAAGGGTTTCAACCTTTCGGTTGCCCAACAGTTTGCCCTCACCATTGATGGATGTAGGGATAAGGTCGGAGACATACAACTCGAGCTAAGTGAGGAATTCCTAAGCTCATCTACAGGACTACCAGCTACAGGGAAAAGGTGGTTTAAAACTTCCAAAGTAGACGAGGTGTCATGGCCGCTCCTATTCACATCAAGAAAGATTATTAGCTGCGATAGAGGTATGTCTGTCGCTGCCCTCAAACCTAGGTGGCACGATCTTTTGGCAATTTTTAAGCAGTTTGTGACCTGCGAAGGTCGTTATGGCTTGGTATTTCTGTATCATCTTCGGTTATTGATGAATTTTATAGACTACCCTCTAAATATGCCGCATTATCTATTATGTAGTCTGTACAAGATGTCCAAACGATTTAAGCGTGAGAAGGCTGATAGCAACCTTTTCCATCACTGCTTGATCAAAGTTATCATCGTTCATCATTTAAGCCTTAGTGGTGACTGTTGGCAAGACTTCCTATCAAGGAATGGCTTTGCCACCTCTGAGTGTGTTCTAATGGATAAATCTATGGTCACTAAAACACTTCTTGAGCCATTCGTGCCACCTCCTACCCTTTTACCCCCTATCAAACTCTCGAATTGCTCCGACATGGACCTACCCAATACCGTGGTCGACGCGTGTGCTAAAGAAAATACTAAGGCCGTCAAAAGGCATGTGAGGATAAAAGGCAAAGGTGGTGCTGCTGTCAATGGTAAGGGAAAGAAAAATGCACGATGGATATCGAGATGTGCTCGGAACAAGCCTAAACAGAGCACTGACCAAAAGCCTATCGTCTTGAGAGAGGATTCAGACTCGGATATCGAACGTTTCCTAGCCAATGAATACCCCTACTCTCATGGCCTCTGCTCTTTGGAACCCTATGACTATGTTTCCAACTTACCTCCATTCCTCAAGAATGACCCTAACTACCCAGGAATTAAGCTTCACAATCAAACCCCTGGTAACTTGAAAGAACCCTCACCTGTGATGCCAAAGCCCGATCAACCATCGTGTACTCAATGTAATTCTTGGCTTGAACGTTATTACACCGATGTTCCCCTGTTGCAATCTAAGATCAAATCATTAAAGGAATGAGTTACAGTGTTGTCAAAGGAGAACGACAAGCTACAATCCAACGATAAGAAACAAAAGACCATCGGCTCAATTGTCTTCAGAAACGTCAAGGCAACAACGAATTTTGTCAATTCAAAGTTATCATGATCGAATCATTTTCTTACTGCCCAGGTATGTATTTCAACATCAATTTTGTTTTATGAGTTGGTTTGAATTAATATAACCGATTGGGTTTGCTTTCAATTAGTTCTGTTCGTTTTAATACATTCAAAATGATTCTGTTATTTTCGAATTACCAAAAATGATTTCGTTATGAATCATGTACAGAAGATTTGTTTGCTAAACTCGGACACAGCTATGATTTGGTTAATGCGATTTTATTGTTCTCATATTAGTATAAACGATTGATTTGTTTTTCAATTTTGTTTGATTTTCTTTTGAAACAATTCTATACGTTTGAATTAGGGTAGATGATTGGGTTTTCTTTCATATAAGTTTTGTTCGAATATATTCAAGAAACGATTATGTTTCATTTTGAATAAATATTTTTCTTTTGGATTATGATGGCATTCGACCTGTACAAAAGATTTGTTTGCTAAAATCGTGTAGATATGTTTTGATTGATATGATTTTTCATTATTATAATGATTGTGTCGGCCCTGAGTTGGTTCGATGCATTTCTGTTTGGTTTGATTTGCAAACAATGATGTGTGCCTTGAATTAGCATAATTATTTGTATGAGTTGGATTACTATCAAAGACAGATTCGATACGTCTCTGTTAGTTTGGATTTAAAAAATGATTATGTTGACTGTTGGATTTACATATTATGTCTATATTGAATTCTTACCAGAGGTTTGCTTGATATTCGATTTGGGTCTGTTTTGATTGAAATAGATTCAAACATGATTTTGTTTGCTCTCAATTAGCATAGAAGTTTTGGTTTAAATGATTCGCTTTGTTTTAAATTAGCAATTAAAGATTTGTTTAATAGATCAAATATATTTCTTTTAGTTTTGGATTGATTTAGAACGGTCCTGTTTTCAAATTAGGCCAGCTACAGAATCATGAGATTCGGTAGCTAGTCTTAAAATTTAGATTTTTGTTAATTTTACCAATGAAACATTATCTAAACTTGTCTATTCTTGTCCACCTGTAGGTACCTACGAATTTCAATGGAAAATTTTGCATGCTGCGGCAGTTTAGAAGATACTTGTTGTGATATAGTTTTTTTTTATGTTGTTGGTCATAGGCAGAAATAGACTTGGGAGATTATTCCCAGATTTTTTGTAAACTGTTTTTGATAATTCCCACAGGGATGTTTTACCCTGCGACCTTTAAATACTTGTTATTTTTTGTAATGAACCCATCATCGATTGTTGGGAGAACAAGACTATGGATTTATAATGATACAGACTCGAATGGAAGTGGATCTTTTGTAACAACTTTAGCTTTCAATTTATCATACTTTCGTTCAGGTTTTGTGCATTTCAATTTGTGATCAAGTCATTGACTACTTTAGATATCAAGACTTATTATAGGTTAATGCATTGTGATGTAAATTATGTCCATGTCTTATATATCTCAGTTTTAATACAACAATTACTCTGTTTCGATTTAATGAATAAAGGTTTATCTTCTTCGTTAATTGAACTGTTATGTACAAATCTTTGCACAGGGATTTATCTAACTGCGATGATTTGTAAATTATAAGATTGTTGTTATTTTATGTCTTGTTTGTTCTATCATTGATATTCAAAAGAGAATTGTTGCTTCCTGTTTACAAGAAGCTTGTGGAAAATCTGGTGCGGGTTTCCTCCCAATGAACAGCTGAATCAGATACTTTGCACGAGACAAATTGGAAAGCGTTATTACGGGTTAGTTTATTAGTGTTATTTAATTAGTTTAGATAGATATATATAGTTCAGATTTATAGTTAGGATTATTATTTTAATTTCTCAGCTTAGATAGTTTTCATTTTATTTCTTTCTCATAAAATTATAAAAATAAAAAAACAATAGTTTTGTTGTCATAGGACAGTTTACAAAAGATTTTTGCAGGTTTTCATTTAAAATCTGTAATCTGTAAATACTGTACATTTTTTATTGAGATATAATTGTAACGATAGCGGAACATTTAAATAAGTACAATTTTTTTTTATGATATTAGTAAGTAAACTGTATATATTCTTTAGAACTGTATATAGTTTTGTTGTAGCTATTTTTCCCACTTAGATTATTTTTTCTTAGTTTGCTTTTTATTTCATTTTCCTAGGACTTAGATCGGCCAACGGAGCCTCTAAACCCATCGGGTGGATCATCCCAAACGTCTTGGGTTATTTAGACAACCTCGGACCGGATCCACTCCTCTAGTTGACGAGCGTTCATTTTCGCCCGTCAACGGGATGTTGGCCCATGGGTTTACCCATGTTTAGGCCTATTTTGTAAAGTATAAATAAGTAGCTAGGTGACATAAGTAGCCTTGCCGATAAGTTAAGTGATAAGTGCAAGTATGGTTTGTAGATGCTCTGTGCATATCATGAGAAACTCGTAGAGCTAAGTGAAAGTGGTTGTAACAAACTGTGAAAGGATGTGTGCTAGACCTAGCTCGGGGAAGGAGGATCTAGTGAGGTGTGCACAGATCTCTTGTCCTATGCGAAGTAGGGTTTTGTGGCTCTGTTCATGTAGATGAGTGATTGAATCTAATAAAGAAGAAGAGTTGGTGGACATAGCCCTAGGGTGGGGGTGAACCACGTAAATATTTTGTTATTCTGCTTTGTGCAATGTGTTGGTTTATTTATGCGTTATTTTCTAAGTGCTTGATATAGGTAGATAGATAGATCTATTTATGCTTTCTGCTTATGATGAATCTGGATGCTATATCTGACATAGGTGAATGTGCTTAGTGCTTGAATATGCTATATCTGATCCATTTATTTATGCTAAGTGCTTAAATACATTAGATCAGGGTGAATGTTGCGATGCTCTGTTTTCTATGAAGAGTAGGTATTGGTTAAATAATGTTGAACTGACAGTGCTAAGTGATCTATTAAGTATTATAATCACAGATTTGTGTCCTAGCTAAGGTTGCAGACACCTGATTCCTGCAACCACCCCTGCCTTTACCTCGAGTGAGACTTCATCTTCTTCGCAGGTGTTGCTAAAAGGGTTGGTAGTTAGGGTTTTAATGGTGTGATGTTGTGGTGTTGAACCCTAGGTCTTCCCTTGTGCCAACAACACCTACACAAGTTGATCCCACCACGTGGATGATTTCCCTTTCAGTTGATACATCGCAATTCTTCCTTTCGCATATGAGGAATAATTCTGTAGTTGGAAGTATTTCCTTATACCGAGCAACCATGTTTCAGCGTCTTCCTCCTTCTGATGTTCTCCATCAAACATAGGAGGATTAATCTTGTTCATCTCTCCCTTCAATTCATCCACTCCATATCTCCTATGCTACCTAGTAGGAGATGGGCTTGAACTACTGTGTATCCTTCTCTTGGAGCGACCTTGGGAGTGATGATGGTGTCTACCCACACTCCTTGACCTTATTCCCTCAGGATTCTGGTGAATCCCTATTCTGCTTGAGTCACTCTCCTTATACAACTTCTTTTCTATTCTCTCCAATCTCTTTAACAACTTTATGTTGAATTCTCCTTGTTTTTTCTGAGCTTTTCTGAGATTTCTTCTATCTGCTTGGTGAGTTTGGGCATCTTTTTGCAATCCTTCAATGATATTTCTTATGTTTCCTTCCTTATCTATCTCTTCTCCATGGCCATTGGAGTTTTATCCTTCAATTCCCAAATTAACATCCATTCCCTTTGCTTTGTCCTCAAAACTGGAAGCAGTATGTTCCCTTTCCATTTCTTTTGCACTCAGTGGAAATTCTATTCGGTTTTGGTGCTCATTAAACTTCTGCAAACACAACGTGCATACAACCGGAATTTTCAGGTCATTATTCCTTAACAAATCCCATAGCATTCATCAACAACTTGACTCAAGAAAACATTCAGTTTCCATGAATTTTTCTGAGCTCTGCTCCGCTCTGTACTGCACTCGGGCCTTAGCCCTTTTCTCTCAGTTCCCAAACCCACTCGACCATGGTTCGTGACCATAAACTATATCTCAAGTTCCTCTAATCGAAACTTCAGAGCTTTAGGATTTCGGTCCTGGAGACTCTCACACTCGCTTCCCTCTCCAACTTACGACTTCTGAACTTCTGACCTTTCTAGTCACTGGGACCATAGCACAACTATCATCAAATAGGTTAGTGACACATGTTTCTCTTAATAAGGTCCATGTCACCCTAGGTGATTCCCTTCAGCCCCACTGCATCTTCTTTTTTCTTTGGGGCCCACTGGCATGTGGCACACATCCCATGGGTCCACACCCATCCAAGTGACGTCAACCCGACCCACTACTTTAGCTCTTCAAGATTTCACGATTTCAGGCTTTGATAGTTTGTGAATCAACACATCCCACTTCTCCCAACAATAGAATTCTCCAAATTACCCTCTTCTCTTCTACTCAATCCAATGGTCAAGATATTTTTCCCAGATCTATGGTGTATATCTTCTCGGGACTTTCGAGTTTTGGGTTTTGGGGGTTTGTGCCTTAGCGCACCCCACTTTTCCCAACAACCGAAATATTGAAAAGCTTCTCAGATATCCACTCTGCACCTTCTCTGGATTTGATAGTCATAAAGGGCTCTCCTTTTTAAAAACAGATCCTATGACTCCAACACCCCAAGTGTTGAGTTCTCTCTCTTTCTCCGATTAAATGCCATGTCTGACTACGATTTTATTTCACCGCTACTCCTCCTGATAGTCACACATGGCCAAGTAACCCCTTGTCACTCAGAAACATTCTAGGGTTCAAAATTAGTCCTTCAGACACAATTTCCTATCGAAACCTTGGGTCCAAAGACCACTTATCTATCCCATCTAGGCTCAGCATTGAAATCTTGTGTTCTGATACCATATTGTAAGGTCCCCGACCATCAACCCACTTATTGGGAAATGCTTCTATGCGGAAACATTCTCATACTATGTAGTATTCATTTAAATGAAGTGAAATGGCTTAACAGAGTAAACATGTAATTACTGCTAACATACATAATTATTGGAATCAACAGTAATATCATTACAATGGAATACATGATAATATTGCAAGCATCACAGACATGAATTTTAATTGAATTTAAACACATGCATATACTTATCTTTGAAACTCTAGTAACTTCACCAACCACGTGCAGACCTTCCATGAACCTCCCATCCTTATACCATGCTATTCATCATGCTCAGCAGTGGGTAACCCCTGAGCTAGGACTAAACTCCACCCAAGGTAAGGGAATCCTAGACTAGGCTAGGGTTATAGGAAAATTGCACAGAGCAACTGGGAGGATTCTCTCCATGAGCCTTCTTACACCCACTACTCACGGACTCTCGTTCCCCACATGCCTGTTTAACCCGAGAGTATACACCTTCACAAGAACAGTCCATCGCTACTTCACCTCCCCTCTAGGACTCGGTAATAGGCCAGATCAGGAATTCACAGAGCTCCGTAGCTGGTGCTGGACTCTCTCTGGAAGAAAACTACTTCCCCAACAAAATCCCTCACCTAGAGAGAGTTTCTCACAGGTCTGACAACCTGCCTCTTCTACCATGGGCCTAACAGCCTGGTTCTTCCACCAGTTTCCAAATCAATTCCCGCAAGTTCAGGATGACAAAAACAACAACAGCTTGGGTTAACTCGCAGGTGACAATAACAACGGGTTAACTCACAGGTGACAACAACAACGGGAAAATTAGGTGTGGAAACAGGAAATGAAAACAGGTCACTAAAACACAACACGGTTCAGGTAACACTGGGTTCAGGATGCGTGACAAGAAATTCACACAGAGGTCAAACACAGACTCAACAGATCGGGCAGAGGATGTGTTGGAGCCGCCTTTGTTTTTTCTAGCCCGTCTCAAATTTCATGTCTTAATGCTCAAAATCAAAAGATGATTTTTGTATTTTCCATCTGTGGTTTCAAAATCTCTGAAGTCTTATCACGCAAGCATCGATGATTATTGTCCTCTCGAGGCAAGTTCTACTTTTCAGCAAAAAAAAATTCCCCTTTTTGTTCTACCTCGGGATTCCGCATGTTGGATGCTATAGATCACGTAGTTCACAAGTCCCGAGAAATGAAATAGAAAAATCACTTTAAAATTTTGCCCAGGTTAGTAATGGGAGTAAAGTTTTCCTAAATCACGGTTAAACATCATCAGGTTTTTGCGCCTCGGCGTTCACTAAATCCAAAAATCTCGTTGTTGTATCCTCGATAGCCGAAACCATGAAGTCCATATGTTAGTAACCTGTGTCAAAGTTAAAGGAAAAAACTAACCCATGGTTAAGTTCCATCGGTAATTCGCCACTCGGCGTGTTCTCTTTAAAAAACAACATTGTCTAAGCCCGAGTTGCGAAGTCACGGTAAAGATACGAACATAATTAATTAAACACTTAATCCAAGTTTATCTTCCCTTTTAATTAAAACGTATTATCGCGATCTCGCGGTTTCGTAGATCAGCATGCAAACTTCCTGGAAACTTACCTTCGAAGCTCTGAGTCACGATATGGCGAATATAAATAATTACATAATTAATTAAGTGCCTAATCACAATTGCATTTTTATTAACCAAAATCAATCATCGCAAATTCGGGGGTTAGAGGTTCAAAGGGTTAAAGAAAAATTCCCGATACAACGAGTACCGAAGGATTAATTAACTTTGGTAAAACCGGATTAATTAATCTAAATACATATCTCCCGTGTTTTGATGCTTGCATGGTTTACGAGGCTATCTTAATTCTTCCTTACACCAACTGACAGTTCGAACCGCCAAAATTTATGGCATTAGTTTGAAATAAGGCAAATCGACATATAAAGATTGGGTTTTTATTGCTAAATTTATTTCTAAACATGATTTGATAGATCTATTCTAAAAAGTACCGAGTTTTCGAATATATAGAGTTTTTATTCGTTACAACAAGTTCATTTCTATATTACGTAGAGCACACTTTCTCAGTGAGCTAACTTTTGTATGTATATATATTTTTATCGCAGAAGAGCTAAAGCAAGATCTCCAGTCATGGCCCCGCGAAAAGCATCCAAAGCCAGTGTTGAGGTTTTGGGACAAGGTTCAGACAACGTCGCTGATACTTCACCTCAAAGTGTCGACTCTGTCCCGAACTGGTAGTTCATTTCTGATGTTCTGCAGGCCGAATTAGTGGATTATTCTGATGATTCGAGCGATAATGAAAAAGATGACATAACCACCAATTATAAGATCATCATTCAATCGGGAATGCATAAAGTAACGGCCAGTCCGTGACTACTCCCCTATTATGATATGGTCCGATGGGTATTAGACCATGTGGACATACCAACTAGAACCATCATGAATGACCAGAAGGTCACCATCGAGACTTTCAGACCTGAACATCTGCAAGCTATGTACAAGTTGCCCACAATGTCCCACCTTACATATGATGCCAAATTCTTGGAAGAGTTCAAACAAAACGAATGTGTGCAATATGACAAAACTATGTCTATCTTAATAAGAGATTGGGTTTCACACCCTGTGAAGTTTAGGGCAGACAGTCATGGTATATATTCAAGAGCTTCCTTGGAACCACATTTCAAGTATGTAGCTATGATGACATGAATATTATATGGGAGAGAGGACAGCTCACATTTCTTTCTTCAATGGGTGCCTCTAATATATCGAGTTGCCGAAGGCTGTTCCTTCGACTGGGAGAAAATGTTGTCTGATAGCTTGACTAGTCGGGTTATAGAGTATCGGGCGCAGAAGGAGAGCGGCAAGATTTCTTCATTTCTTATGTCTACATACATTATGGATGTCGTGTGTTTTCTAACACCATTTCCATTAATGAGCTGGAGTTGGACTCCAGCAGAGGACAAGCCCATCCACATCTATCATTTGAAATTGTGGGAAAACAAAGCGGTAGATTTTGTATATGAAATCTTCAACTGGGTGATGGTACCGTTGCATGTCACTATTTTCGGCCACCCGCCACCCAGGATCTCGGACAGTATAGTGACGAAATTGAGCAGCATAGTTGACTGGTATGTAGAAGCCGAATTCTCATATCTCAGAGTTTTTGGGGCTTCTGTTCCCCCGCATGCATTACCATTATTCATTCACGACAAGCTGGTTTGTCGTGAGGTTTCTAGACAAACAGTAATCGGTGGTATAAGCAAGGAGCTTAAGGGATACTCAAAAAAGGTATGGCCACCTTTTCTTGTTCATTTAAATTCATATTCTTTGTTAAATTTCGGGCATGCTAAACCTGAGGCATCAGCCCTGGAAGACCTAAATTTGGTCTTGATTGAATACAAGAAGCACAATCCATAAAGGGCCGTGAGTAATCATTTGGCCAGTTGTGGACTCAAGAGATTTGAACATGAAAATTCGCCCTCGGATGACATTTTCCGAGGCGCAAGATCTTATGCCGAGATTTTAGCTCGGACACAAACCTTGGCACCTAAAGAGAGGGCCGATGTTCTGAAATTCCAAGAACATCGACGTAGTTGTCTTCCCGCATTATTATGAGGTGAGAATCTGAGTACAGCAGAGGTGAAACAAAATGATGCCGAAGGCTCCAAGGATGCAACTCCCAGTCAGGAAAAGCACCAGGATGAGGGAGAGAAAACTAAGAGTCTGAAAGCAAAGATAAAGACTCCCGACCCGCCGAAGAAGCAGACTCTGATTACTACTCCGGGA
The DNA here is from genome assembly GCA_032191745.1 of Picea mariana. NCBI lineage: Eukaryota > Viridiplantae > Streptophyta > Pinopsida > Pinales > Pinaceae > Picea > Picea mariana. The sequence goes on along the minus strand of JASDQU010010426.1, from coordinate 105,011 downwards.
CAATCAGAGAAGCAAATCAGGGATCATATCACATCAGTTACTCCCTTGCAGTCAACTCAGGAAAATATTGACCCAGGGTGGATCTTCAATGAAGATTTGAGGCCTATAAGGGTGGAATAGCTCCCTCCAAGTGAGTTCTTCTTTAATAAGAAGAGAAAGGAAATGGTAAAGAGAGAATTCTATTAGGAAGGGGAGTCGACAGTCAAGAAATATAAAGTTATGACTGATGGGAAGGACAATAAGAATGAATATTTCACCACGGAAATAGCTGGGACATTAGGGGCATATGCCACATCGAACCAATTTTCAGTCAGGGTTTTGAAAAACCAGCTGAAACAAAAAAATCGCCTCATCAAGACCCTAGAAGCCAGACTAGCCACAGCAGCGGAGGCTTCCAAAAACTAGGTGAGTGTAGGAATAGAGCAAGCAAGGTTGGCTAATAAAAGTGAGATAGAGCTACTCAAGACTAAGCTCGGACAAGCATAGTTGGTGGTTTGGGATGGTCAGATGCAAGCGAGCCAACAAAAATATTTGATCGAATAGCTACAGGCTAGGGTGGAAATCGTCGAAAGCAAAGTGATAAATATCGGAATGTTCCAATCCCAGGTGATGGAGATTCGGAGTAGAGTCTCTGCGGCCCAACGAAATTTACTCGCCAAGGTAGAGGTGATTCGAGACAACTGTTTACTAGTTAATCAAGTTTTTGAGAATTTATCTGCTAGGGAAAGAGAATCTGGAGTAGCACGGGTCTCCTTTCAAGAGGTTGTGATAGCTACAAACAATAGGGATTCATGAAGTACTCCAAGGTTTACCATTTCGGAGTAGACCAGAGGAAACATTCTATTGGAAGAATGGGAACATATCATCTCGGAAGGTAAGATGCAAGCCAAGAGGGTAACAAAATCCTTAGAAGAGGCTTTTAGTTCTATATATGGTAATCTACTAGGCATTGATAGTGGAGGTAATGCTGAGGCATTGATTCAAATGAATATGGAAAAAATCTCACTTGATTTAAATGAAAAAGATGAAAGAGATTCAGTCGAAATCTCACAAGTGACTATGGTGGACATATTCCAAATAGATAAATGTATGATTAAACCAAGTTCTCAATTATGCACTATCGACATCATAGACAGACAGATGGAAGACAGGTTGTCGCAATTAGAATGAGATTGTTACTCTTTTGAAGCCAATTGTCAAGCAGAACCTTCAAGGCTGATATCTCGGCTGGTTGAAATATGTGTCACCTGTACCGAGCATGCACGAGGACAAGCTTATGGCACCAAGTAAAGACAGACAAGAAGAAATGGAGCAATTTCTCTCCTCCCTATCATAACTGAAAATTTTGCAACGATTGAGATTCCATCTTATTGTAAAACTGTATAAATACACCATAGAAAGAAAGAAAAAAGGTTGGACCTTTTTGTATCGATTGTAACAAAGGTTTTACATTTTGAGAGTTAATATAAAGCAAATCTGAAGATTCTCAATTTCGTCACGACTGTGTTATGAGTTTGTTTTCTTGTATCTCATATTTCGTTTCATTTCATATTCGTATCTGATGAATGCTTCGCTATAATTTAGTGCAACCTCTACTATAGTGAATGAATTTTGGTTTTCTATATTGTTCATTGTTTTTCCTCTGTACCAGCTATCAGCAGGTATAAGACCAATCAACACTTTCAGAATTCTATATATATCTTATGCTTCATCGGGTTATTTCCTTACATTTTTCTTCTTTTGTTTATACGTGAGATTCTCCCTTGATAGGAGCCTTACTCGATAGACAGCTAAATGTTTTCTCCCACCTCATACATTTTATTAAAATATAACCCAGTTATGGGAAAGAGCCTTTGGTTTGCATCCCTTTTTCATTCCTGAAACCGTAAACTCTCTTTTGTACGACCGAATTGAGACAGCACTTAAATTCCCCCTGAAGTTTTCTTATTTTTACTGTTCCTCCATGACTGTCCCTGTACCAACACAGCCAAATATCGAACCTGGATTATCAAATCAAACACACATTGCCTTAAACCTTTTTGATACGATTCTTAAAACAACCACTACCCGGGTAGAACTCGAACGTTCATAGGCAGCGATTGAATAGGATATAAACATCCAGGAACAGTTGGAAGCTAGACAAGGCCAACACATAAATCTTCCCTAGTTTCCCTTGCCGAAGGTTGATGTTTCTCTCTTCTCTACCCTTTACCCACTTTCAGATGCCTAAACACTGTACTTCTAAGCCTTAAGTACAGAATCTGGAACAACATCTTTTTGGCACAGTTGTCGGGGATCGAAGTTACAAAATCTTTTTCCCTGGGAAAATGACATTTTTTTTTATTGAAAGTGTTACCCTTTGATAGTGAACAAAGAGTACACACCTTTTTAAGGCTTTTCAATCTTTCACTTGGCGGCTCCACAAATAATAAACTAGCATCCGATCGAAGGAATACCAGACAAAACCCGGATGGTAAGCAGATCACACTCGTTACCGATCCCAGGAAGATTCTAAAGGTGAAAGGCTCTCTTAAGCCAACCGCTGTAGTCTACAAGCTTAAACCCCCACAACTGAAGACTAAGAGTTCTTATGAACCCTCAAATTCATGCATTCCTCTCTTTGGCACTAAAGATTTAACGTCAAACTAATCTGAAGTTAGGAGTGAGATTCATCCAACAATCCCCTTAGTACACAAAGGAAAGGGCCCTCTTGAAAGTTCGTTGGCAGTTGACATACCATCTTTCCTTTAGTTAAATTTCCTGACCTCACTTAATTTTGAAGAGTGTGTTATACATTTGGTTTCCACAGCGGTCGATTCTCCTGATTTCGTCTCTTACAAATCTAAGGAACCAAGTCCTCGCGTTCCTTATCTTTCATTGTCGAATTTTCCTCTTCATGAAGAAAATAAAGATTCATTTTTAATTTTTCGAAACCCCCTTTACAACTTTCCACTAATAACGATGGCAACCGTCAGAGGAGGAGGTGGAGGGGTTATCAGAGAAGGAGGAGGAGGAGCTCTTGTAGGAGGAGCTGGAGGCCAAGGACCTGCCCCCTCTCGCAGAGTGTTTGCAAAAGTTGCAGCAAGATACGCTCCCTTGGTTTTTCCTGTTCCTCTGCACGACCTTTCCAAAAATTATATAAAAAAATTGCCAAAATTCACTGGGGAAGGAGATCTGACCGCAGCCGAACACATTAATTTCTTCGATCAATTCATAGACATCCTAGGTATTGAACATGAGGACGTGTATTCAAGGCTTCTTGTCCAAACCTTCGAAGGCTAGGTCCGAACTTGGTTTCGGAGTCTACCTGCCGCATCTATCTTGTCTTATGACGTCTTGGATGATGCTTTCCTCAGATAATGGGGTGAAAGAAAGGACCACCTATATTATTTAACCGAATTTGGGTCTTTAAGAAAAAAGAATTAAAAAATAGTCATGGAATTTATTCAAAGATTTAACAAGCTGTATAACAAAATCCTAGCCGAGGTTAAACCATCCCAACCCGCAGCCAAAGTAACTTTTGCAGGGGCTTTCGAACCGGATTTTTCACTCATTTTGCGAGAAATACCTAAACCGAATGCAGGATGACGCTGTAGAAACTGGGTCAAATATGATGGCTTCTAGTAAGCTTAAAGCTAGAGTAGAAATGGGAAATCGAGAAACTAAATGATTTAGAGAACAAGCAAGTCTATCAGGGTCTAATAGATCTACAGATGACAAAGTAGACAATATGGCCAGGGTAATTAAAGAATTGTCTAATAAAATATACAGAATGGAGGTAGAACAGGCCAAAGCTGATTCTTTCGCCAAAAAGGATTTCAAGAGGAACCCCAACCCCCCAAGCTAGCAAAGACAGATAAACAATGAAGATCAAAAAATACAAGCTCCCCTAAAGAGAGAAAATTTTATAGGAGTGAACGATCTTCAAGACTTTGGAGATTCGGATAATGATGTCACAAACTTTGGTGATGACTACACACAACCATATCTGACTTGAGAAGATTATGAAAAATCTCTAAACACTCAACAACCGTCGAATAAGGGTGAAGAAATTGATCATACTGACCTTTGTGAATCTCAATAAGAAACTGAAATGATAATGGCTGAGATCCAACCTAAGTACAACTTGAGATCTAAGAGTAAACCCATTTCAACTACTCAACCGAAGAAAATCCTCCCAAGAGGTCAAACTTATGAACCTACTCCAGAAGAGACCCTATTACTTAACAGCAAAGCAAAAGTAGTAAGCACATAAGAGTCCGAAGGGGAAAAAATTGAAACCCAAGCACAAGGAATCGAAACAGTAAATAAAATTACGCCTTCAACCAAGACCATGAGTAATAAAGAGGTCCAGAAAAATAAGTCAGAAAGGAAGGATTCAGAAGTCTCAACTAAAGAAACAGATAAGGTGAGTAGATTTTTCAGTTTTGAAAATGAGATAAGTAAAATTAAGATACCAATCCCTCTGGTAGAATTAGCAAAAAACCCCGTTTATCAGAAGCAGATTACCAAAGTGATGGGTGTCTCAGAGATAGAAAGCCAGTCTGACGCTTTAAATATGGAAGATAACAAACCTAACATCACTTTTGGTCCACATTTTGAAGGGACCAAAGACACTATTTCTCCCTTTTATATCTCTTTAAATGTATATGATCAATTGTTGCATAATTGCATGTTAGACTCTGGAGCCTCCCATAATGTTATGCCTAAAATTATTATGGACAAACTGGGTCTCCAGATCACCAGACCTTATGGAGATCTTTACTCTTTTGATTCGAGAAGGGTTAAGTGTATGGGAATGATAAAGGATTTAGTAGTTACCCTGGTACAGGTCCCGGTTAAGAGTATCTTGATGGATGTGGTTATTGTTGATATCCCCCCTATGTATGGCTTACTGTTGTCTAGGTCATGGGGAGCCAAGATGGGGGGTTCTCTTCAATTGGATATGACATTCACCACAATTCCTATGTTTGGTGGGCAATTTACTCGGTTGTACAGAGAAACGAGATTAGCATATACAGTAAGCCACCCTCAAAACCCGAACAATTTCCCTATTTACATTGCAGATCAAGATTTAGGAAATTGCATCTTATCTTTTGATGACGGTTTAGATGGTTGTCCAGAGAAAAATGATATAGAGCAGGAAGAGTCAGGTTACATGACCAAGGATCTGTGTAGCACCGGTGTCTGGAAAATGTATTTTGACGGTGCCTCATCTTGTGAAGGGGCTGGTGCAGGAGTTCTTTTAGTGGCTCCCAAAGGAAAGTTCGTGGTTCCTTTTTCTTACAGATTGCAATGGGATATAGATTATACTAACAACGTATGTGAATACGAAGTGTTGGTCTTAGGATTAGAGGCTGCCAAGAAGCTAAAAATAAATAACTTAGAGGTATACGGAGATGCAGAGTTAATAGTCAAACAAATAAATCGACAGTACCAAGCCAAGCATCCCAGATTAAGATCATACAGGAATTGTGCCTGGGATCTGATGGAAAACGTTTTCTCATTCGTAAATGTCCACTTCATCCCACGTGCAGAGAAATTACATGCTGATGCATTAGCTAAAGCAGCTTCAACCTTCACTCCTCCCACAACTTTCAAACTGAAGTATCACATAGAGATCAGACACAGACCATCTATACCAGACAATATCCAGCACTGGCAGGTTTTTGAGGATGACGAACAAATTAAGAAGTTTCTTGAAGCAGTAGGCGAATTTTCCGAAACTCATGCAGACCAAGAAAATCAAAATGACCCAATATGGATCATGCAAGAAGGGGAGGATCCTAAATATTTCTGAGACAAAATCACGGATCATCGTATGGTGGTCCTTAAAAACAACCTGATTCCGAAAGGATTGATTCCTTTAGAAAGACTTTTTGATCAAAACGACATACCTGTAAAATCCACCTTACAACCCCAACCAGAAGAAGTGGAGGATTTTGATATAGGAACCAAAGAAGAATCCAGGATGGTAAAAATATCCAAGTTCCTCCCTCCCGAAATAAAAAGTAAGTATAAAGACCTACTCAGATAGTATAAGGATGTTTTTGCCTGCTGTTATGATGAGTTAAAGACATATGACACTTCCGTAATTGATCACAAGATACCTCTAAAGCCTGGGGTCAAACCATTCAGGCAAAAGCATAGACAGATCAACCCCATTTTGTTACCTGTGATCGAAAAAGAAGTTAAGAAACTTTTAGACGTGAAAATAATAGTACCTCTGAGATATTCAGACTGGGTAGCAAACCTAGTTTTGGTCAGGAAAAAGAATGGGGAAATCAGACTGTGTGTGGATTTCAGAAATCTGAGTAAGTCGTCTCTTAAGGACAACTATCCATTGCCCAAAATGGACCATGTGCTATAAAAGGTAGTTGGAGCCAACCAAATGTCTATGATTGAAGGGTTCTCTAGTTATAATCAAATCGCCATGAATGAACAAGATAGAGAAAAAACCGCTTTCACTACACCATGGGGTATGTTCATGTATGATAAAATGCCTTTTGGTTTGATGAATGCAGGGGCCACATTCTAGTGTGCTATGAACATCACTTTCATCGGTGAAAGGGATAAGTTCGTAGTCATTTATCTTGATGATTTGACATTTTTCTCTAAAACTGACGAAGAACACTTGATACATCTTAAACAGACTTTCGAAAAATGCCACAGGTTTGGTCTATATTTAAATCCAAAGAAATCACATTTCGCCATGCAGGAAGGTAAGCTTTTGGCTCATATCATATCTAGGGATGGAATCAGGATTGATCCTAAGAGGATTGAAGCGATAGATACTATAAATATTCCCAGAAATGTAAAAGAAATTCAATCTTTCTTAGGAAGAATAAATTTTTTACGAAGATTTATCCCGAATTTCGCTGAGATTGTAAAACTGATCACAGGTATGTTGAAAAAGAACAGCGAAGTAAAATGGATAATCGAGGCCAAAGCATCGTTTTCACATATTAAGAAATTCATAAGCGAGGTACCTGTGTTAGCGAGCCCCGACTATTTAAAATATTTTCTTATTTTCTCATTTGCCTCCGAACACATGATTGCCGCAGTGCTCCTACAAAAGAATGAAGAAGGTTTCGAACAACCGATCGCTTTTTTCAGCAAGAGCCTTAGAGACGCAGAACTGAAGTATGATATAATAGAAAAACAAGCATACTCCATGGTAAAAGCATTAAAGGCATTCAGAATGTATGTACTACACTCCAATATAATTGCGTACGTACCTACCAGTTCTGTGAAAGATATTTTGATACAACCAGACACCGATGGAAAAAGAGGGCGATGGCTCGCCAAAATCCAAGAATTTGATCTAGAAGTCAAACCAACCAAATTGATAAAAGGGTAAGGCCTGGCCAAACTCTTAGCTGAGTCGAATTTCAGAGCCCTAGGTATCAATTGCTTGCAGGAAGGCGATGAAGACATGAACCTGAATGTGCTAAATGAGCAAACAGGCCCAAACAAGATCTAAGAGAAGTTCATATCATCAGGCTGGTACAGAGACATAGTATCATACCTGCTAACTCTAAAATTCCAAAATGAGCTATCACCATCAAAAGCTAAGATTTTAAAACTTCATGCGGTTAAATATTTCATCGCCGAAAGTCAGCTATATTGGAAAGATCCACTCGGTTTCCTGTTAGTCTATTTAGTCGAATTGGAAACTCAGCAGGTTATAAACGAATTTCATGAGGGAGTCTATGGGGGGCATCACACTTGGAGAGCTACAACTTACAAAATTCTGAGGGTTGGGTACTATTAGCCAAAACTTTTCTCGGACGTTAATGCCAAAGTCCGTGCCTGCAACCCTTGTCAACTATTTGCAGGTAAACAGAAGCTCCCGACACTGCCTTTAGTTCCATTCAAAGCTGAAGCCCCATTTTAGCAATGGGGTCTAGACTTCATAGGCGAGATTAATCCCCATTCCAGTGCTCAACACAAGTGGATCTTAACTGCAATAGATTAATTTACTAAATGGGTGGAAGCCATTCCAACCAAAAGGGAAACAGACTTGGTGGTAATCGATTTCTTAGAAGACAATATTTTGTCTAGATTTGGCTACCCCCGAAAGATAGTTACAGACAATGCCCAAGCCTTTAAATCTATGGCTATGATCAGCTTCTGTCAAAAGTATAACATCGTTCTTGGCCATTCCATAGCGTATTACCCCCAGGGAAACGGATTGGTCGAGTCATCTAACAAGATCCTGGTAAATATAATCAAGAAGGTATTGGATGAAAACAAAAGGTCTTGGCATGTGCACTTAAAATATGAATTGTGGGCGAATCGCATAAGCACAAAAAGGTGTATCGACATTTCGCCTTTTCAGATGGTATATGGGACAGATGTTATGCTACCTATAAACCTAGCACTCCCAGTGACGAAGTTATGGCAAGATCAAAATGAAGAACCCAATCATGTCACCAGGAGGATAAATCAGTTGATTAAGGTTCAACAGCATAGGGTCGAAGTAGATGAAAAGTTACAGAAGTACCAACATGACATGAAGTCATTATTTGACCACAAAGCAAAGGACAGAT
>JASDQU010010426.1:47219-58765 GCA_032191745.1 Picea mariana | reverse complement strand
CAATCACATTATAATGCCAACAAATGTCTCTTTTTATATCTTTTAGTCTACTTGGTGTGAAAAAGGGGTAAACTTGTTCCAAATAGATGTCTTTTCAAATCTAATTTACGAGTGTGAAAAAGACAAGTTCACTCAGCGATATTTTCCATTTTTGATAGCAAGTCAGAAAAGAGCTTAACTAAGACTCATGATCTTTCAAATCTAATTTTAATGAGTTTGAAAGGGACAAATCACTTGGCGATCTTTCCATTTTTTAATAACGAGTCGGAAAAGAGCTTAACTAAGACTCATTTTTTGGGAGTCCGCGAGTAATAAGGTCGTGTGTGCATGAAGGAGAAATGACACTCATTGTAAAGTCATGTATCGAATTCTAATGGACTCCCGGTCCTAAGGAAATATCTCGGCATGGGCGCCGAATGAAAAAGAGGTTCTAAATAGGGTACCCATGTTTGGTAAGTCTCTACCATTTATTAACGATGCCATGATAGCAGATGTAGGTTAATGCATCACAATAAATGGGTTCGTACCTAAGGCATAAAAAGTGGTAATTAAAGGATAATGAAAAACTACATGATGTAGTGAATACCTATCCTATATGCTAGGTTATGAATATACCTACCTGAGGAGACGAACAACCAACCATGATGTTGAAATCTGTAAGAAAATTGAGTCGAAACTACAAAAACCAGCTTAAAACCATTTTTGAATTAGTCCATTAGACAAAATAATAGTAGAAAACTATATCAAATCGGTAAAAATGTTTAATAAATAGTAATAAAATCAAAATTTACTATGTCATTTTCATTTTCACCCAAAATAGTGCAATTTGGACTAACATACCTCCATAATTGAAATGACGATCACGGGAGAAATAGGCAACAAAATCGCAAACCATCTAGTCTAGGTAACTCTTCATCCCATCCTCTTCAAATTCAATGGTTTACAATTTTGAATTAGGATCCATTTTTTTAGTTTTTAAGGGAGCAAACTGAGTTTTTCGGTATACGCAGGTTTCTACTAATATGTCGCGTATATGACCATATATATGCCCCTGTGTGAACTACAAGGAGCGTATATCAGGCCCTACCTGCAACTGTTCTTGGATAACTCACGTATACTTGCGCAAAATGGCAAAAAATAAGCTTCTAACTCAAAAATTGATTTGGTTTTTGCAGGATGGTGTTGGAGTGGAGGGAGAGAGAGCATGAGGAGGTAGATACAGTAGTGGAACGAGATCCAGTGGCTCAAGCGACATCAAAAATATGTCATCTATACAAGTTTTGGGCTCTCAAAGGAATGAGGGCCCAAGTGAGGTTATTGGAAATGCTGGTGGGCTATTGGGATACAGATAGAAAGAGATTTATCCTTGATGGACAACCATTAAGGATTGAAGTAGAAGACATCTACTTCTTGACAGGACTTTCACGCTGAGGAGAGGTTGTGGACCTCAAGTCATGCGGGGTCGAGAGTGGGATGAAGGTCAAAGAATACATCGAGGCCAACTGTGTTGCAGGGACTCCCATGGTGGGAAGTCAAATCCCTATCGAGGATATAGGTAACCTTAGCCTAAAGATTATTATGCTTGTGCTTACCAGGATCATAGGGTCGGCCTCACTGCATCAAGCATCGAGACCGCTTATGTTTTATGCACTGGAGTGTGTGATACCTACCGTGTACAATTGGTGTACCTCACTGTTGACCAAAATGAAAGGTCAATTGATAGAGTGCAAGCAGGGGGCAAAGAGAAACTTTGGGTTTGCCTCTATCCTTTGTAGCTTCTTTTTTGAGTGGATCCAAAGCCTAGGACCTAAAGTAGAGATCATTCCTAGAGGGCCACATGATCCAACTATGGCGCAATGGATTGAGGCAATGAGACGACAGGGGGGAGGTAGGGTGGTGACACCCTACAACGATGATTTTTTCTTTTGGTGAAGGAGACAAATCATATCTCTGGACGACTATCCCTATCCGGGAATTGATTTCAAAGGTGATCCTGATATGCCGCTTCCATCAGGAGCCACCTACGACGCCATAGGTAAACAATATTTCTTATATATGTTATTTTTTGTATTTTTGTATTTAAAAGAACAAAAATATTTTTTGGATGGTGTTTTTAAATATTAACTCGATACTTGTGTGGTTGTAGACATGGGTCTGCAATGACCAGAGGGATTCCTATGACATAGGTGGAGGCACCAAGGAGATGAGGCAGTGGGAGGAGAGGTGGAGAGAGTCCTTCAGAACGTGCAGGGAAACCTGTCGCATTTGACACAGAGGATTCCTATGGTTCAGGTGGAGGATCTACCTGAAGCCATGCAAAGGCAAGTTGTTGGTGTACCTAGAGCATGGGTACGACTCTTTCAGCGTCTCGCCAACACCGTGGTTTTCTATCATGAGATTCATCCGGCGCCACAGGCGTAGATGTCATGGGACATGTATATCGGCTGTATATGTATTTTTGAGGGTTTTAGCCCCAATTTTGTAATATAAAACACCATATTTTTCAGAAATATATAAAGAGGGATCTTTGACTGTACTTATATCTTACAATGTGTACATTGATTTAATGGTTTTATTTTCTTTATTAATGTGACAAATTCCAATTCAAAACATAATTAGCGTAAGCGTCATATACATGATTAGAACTTCTAGGAATGTGAATGTATGTAATAAAATCAAATTGTTGTTCTAAAAGACGTACCCGTAGGAATCGACGAAGTAACATCGGATCGTGCACATGGTAACAACCGTTCAATTGACATACGACTAATTGAGAATCCAGGTGCACCTCTATAGAGAGAATACCATGTGAGATAGCATCACGCAATAATTCTATGACGACGCTCTATTCATCCACATTATTCGTGAATGGCCTTAGGCATATGCCACTTGAAGACACCAGCAGACCCTCGGGTGAGTAAATCACCCAAGCGACGGAAGCAAAGTTCCATATATGACGACTGGCTCCGTTTGCAAATCCTACGTAGACCAAAGACTCTATTGACATCTGCCAACAAAAGGGAAAACTCAATAAGCAAGCCAAAGACAAAAAAAAAGGAAAAGGGTGTATATACACTAAATTTACATTAGTATACAAAGGGTTTCACCCAAGACTAGGGCTCATGCGTAATACCTTTTTAAGTAGAGCCCATTTCTGGGCTCAGCCAATTTATTCCCTTCATAATCTTCCAACTCGTAGGATCCTTTTTCTAGAACATGTCGCACGATATAAGGACCGTGCCACATGGGTTTAAACTTGCCTACCCCTAGTGGTTCTTTGGATTGGTCATACAAGAGGACCAAGTCACCCTCAGCATACAACACGGGACAGACAAACTTATCGTACTAAACCTTGACACATTTCTTGTTTGCCTCGATAGTCGTAAAGGCATCCCAACGCTGCTCGTTAAGACTCTCTAGGTGTACAAGGCATCGCTCTAAATCTGAAGTGTCAGGTAGGAGCTCAAGTGCCAATTTGAGAGAAGGGATTTCGCATTCAACGGGAAGTATTGACTCCACACCATGTACTAACTAAAAAGGAGAAAAATCGGTGGTAGTGTTAACCGAGGTTTGGTATTTCTAAAGTGCGGGATATAACATGATGTGCCAGTTGGAATTGCTCTGACTGACAGTTTTTTGCAAGATGTTCTTGAGAGACTTATTGATGGCCTCTACTTTCCCATTTTCCTGGGGGTAATAAGGACACAAGTGATCATGTTTAAAACCCAGTTTAGACACTAGTTCTATCATCATTTAATTTTGAAAATGACTGCCATGATCAATGACAATCTCACTCAGGATACCGAACCAGGCGATAATTTGGTTGAATACGAAAAAAGGTACAGTCTTCCCATCAGATTTCACGGTAGGCATGGCTTCGGCCCACTTGGTGAAGTAGTCAACAACCATGATAATGTGTTGATGCCCCCCAACCGAAGTTGGGTTGCAATCAACGAAATCTACTCCCCACTTGGTGAAGGGATCAATGATAATGATTGGGTGAAGAGGGGTTGGGTGTGAGTGCATTTTTCGAGTGAACACCTGGCAGAGGTGACACTTCTTAACCGCTTGAATACAATCCTTAAAGATGGTGGGCTAGAACTAATCGACTCGCAAGATTTTTTGGGTTGTCGCAAGCCTGGATAGATGACCACCACAAGCCCCTTTGTGGAAAACATTAAGGACTAACTCGACTTCCTCGTGAGTTAATAAACGACATAAGATACTATCTATTCCTCGATGATACAAAGTGTCATCGATGATTGTATGCTTTTTGGCTTGGTATCTAACACGTTGTCAACCATCTCGCGAGAGATGTTGAGCGAACTTCAAGGTTTGAAGATATAAAACAATGTCTCCATACCAGGGGTCAGACGATGAGATGAGGAAAATGTGTTCATTGCGAACAAATTGACATGAATAACATCTTCGTCTAATCGTGGGAAATCAGATATTAACTTTGCAAAAACTAGTAATTTCTTGGACTTGGCCGAAGCAAAGTCAAGATCAAATTCTTGTAAGATGACAATCCATTTATTATATTTTTCTCCTATGATATGTCTAGTAAGGATGTATTGAAATGGATTAACATCGGCAACCACAGTAGTTTTGCAAAGCAATATATAGTGTCGTAAACGTTGGACTGCCTAGATGAAAACCAAAGCTAGCTTTTGAATGTGCGAGTAATTATGTTCAGGACCGACTAAATTTCGACTAAGATAGTAGATGAGGTTCTCGCGGAGCTCATCATCCTCCTAAACTAGAACCATACCAATGGTCTCTTCAGACACGGCGATATACAACAAGTAATCTCTACTATAATCAGGATATTTCAACAGAGGGGCCGATACCAAGGCTTTCTTTAAAGCGTCAAAAAACTGTTGGGCTCACTCATCCCAGATAAATGAGGTGTCTTTCTTCAATAGGCACATGAAACCCTTATTGATATTGGCATAATTCACAATAAACCGACGCAAAAAGTTAACTTTCCCCTGTAAACCTTGAAGTTGTCTAATCGTGTGCGGGGGAAGCAACTGAAGAATTGCCTCAACCTTAAGTGGATCTACCATGATCCCTGTCTCAGAGACTAAAAATCCTAAGAGATGGCCAGATCTAACGCAAAATATCCATTTATGAGGATTGAGTCAAACTCTATAGTAGAGACATCTTTCAAAAACCAGTCAAAGGTGTGTAGCATGATCCACTCTCTTGAGAGAGTGAGCAGCAAGATCATTGAGGTAAGCTTCGACTATGTGTTTGCGATCATGAAAAGCAAAATTCATGGCTCGTTGGAAGGTTTCTCCAGCGTTTTTCAAGCCAAAAGGAATTTTCCGGTATGCAAATGTGCCCCAAGAACATATGAATTCCGTCTTATGTTGGTCTTTGGGTTTGATTTGGATTTGGTTATAGCCTGAAAATCCGTCCATAAAAGAAAATATTTCGCTTCTCACACACTCATCGAGAATTTGATCAATGAAAGGCATGGGGAAGTTATCTTTAGGGCAGGCCTTGTTCAGGTCGTTAAAGTCCATACACACATGGATGGTTCCTTGATTTTTATTCACAGGAATGGGGTTGGATACCCATTTGGTCAAGGGAACCGGGTAGATAAATCCGACATTAAGTAGCTTCTATACCTCTGCCTTAATAGCGAGGGCCTTCGATTAACAACTCTAAGATGTTTTCAAACGGGTTTAGCATCCGAGTAAGTCCTAATCTCATGTTTGACAATATGGGGGTCTATCCCTGGCATCTCTGCATATGACCAAGCGAATACGTTTCAAAATTCTTTGAAGAGGTTGGTGTAGATCAGAATCACTTCTGGAGAACAATCTGCACCTATATTTATGTTTTCGATCTTTCCAGGGGTACGAGAGATATCAATCTGGATGGTAGGAGAAATACTTGCCATATTCCCTTCGGTGTAAATGCTATGTGTATCAAGTGGAACTACGGCGTGACCAACTATCTCACTCAAGGTAGATCTAAAATCATCTTGCTCAATTCTTTCAAGACTTGGGAGAAAATAAGATCGATGATGCATATCATCCCAAGGTCTCTCGGAAACATCCATGGCTTCAAGGATGGCTTCGTTTGAAGGAAAATTCTCATCCAAGAAATCATGTGAACAAGATAATGAAGTGGCCCACATGGGCCTAAGAACTGGATCCTCCTCGACTTTCTGCAAGGGAACAAGATCAAGATCGATAGAAGAGTCAAGGATAGCTTGAAATGCAATCTTTGATGCCGATAGTGGCATAGCCATGCCAACATGAAAATGACCTTCAATCAACGAATTCGAAGAAGGTAGGGTCCAAGGGTCACTAAAATAAGAAGTGTGGCAAGGGATGGACTCCTCTACTAAAGTGGGCATACTGGACATGGAGTAAATGTGGTGATTCGGTGCTGGGAAGTGTAAAGTACCCATGAGGGAAGAATACATTCTGACATCGATATTCGTAGTTGCCAGCTGAGAATTGTCGACCACAGGGATCGACGGTCCAACAGATGCGTTCGGGCTAGAGTACGCAAAGGATAACTGGTCGATCATCACAATATCCCCTTGATGAGGAAAACAAAGCATGCGAAAAATGAACGATACGATGGCGACCATAGCATAAGTCCAATTGCGACCTAGTAATAAGTTATAATCGAGAGGTGCATAAACTACCTCTACTTCCACCTCTACCATCTTCCCACCTAACTGGATCAGAAAGGCAGGGAGAATACCATGAGGATGGAAGGAATGAGCGTCGAATGTAATCAACATGGTCGACGACTTTGAAAGGGTTGGAGAACCAATAGCTTTCCAACAGACTAAGGACATCACGCAAGTGGCGGCACCTTCATCAATGACCACTCGTTTGATGGTATATTTAGAATACTCCATATGGATTTGGAAAGCCACATGGTATGGTAAGCGAGGCTTCACGTCTGTGAAATCAAACTTGATGATCTTCGAGCCACTAGGTTTTGGAGCTCCTAAGGCATAGAGTAAGGCATTCCTCTGTGATGGACACATCTAGAGTACCTCCAAAGAAAACATCACNCATCTCCGGGGGTGGAGGAGGAGCGTCTAGGTTGGTACTAGCTTTTGAAGGGTTGTAATCTAGAGAGCGAGTGGCTATATCGATTTTTGCATCGACCATATTAATACAAACATGGTCGCCATCTTGCGGTGGTGGGTTTTGACTCCCACCAGGCGCATTACTGGCATTCAAATAAATCGAGGCTAAGTGTTGGTTGTGAGGAAAAGGATTCGTAAGCATAGCGGGCAGAAGATTTAAGAGCCTCGCAACCTTCACAAGTTTGGGGCATAAGTGTGTAAGGTGATCATCAATACAAAGTTTACAAGAAAACTTGACCTTACGCTTTTCTTTCGTGCCCTCTCCAGCATTATCATTCTGTTTTCCATTATTATTATTGTCCTTGGGTTTATTCTTCCCACCTCTATGATTATTTCAACCATTCCATTTATTCCCATCTGGTTGCTGGTCACCATTTGGATTTTTCGACGACTGTACGGAATGTACATCTGTCGATTGGGTGGATTTGGAGGATCCATATGAAGCAGGTCCTCCAGCAGACTTCGTTGCCGAGTCTGTGGACTTTACATTGGTGGAATCCATAATGCCATTGGCATGGGGCCCAGGACTCTGTCTAGGATCATGAGTCAACTGCAATGCATCAGGAAGAAGGTGGTATAACATCCTAGACTGAGCATAGATAAAATCGAATTGTTGGGCTCTAAAAATAGCCTCTTCCTCACTAAATACCCCGGAAGTAGCAATGTCCTTTTAATAGGAGAGTGAAAAGACTTTAAAAACCATTCTAAAAGAAATTTCGGGGGTATGGGGGTCTTAACTAACCATCTTCGCCTATGCCATTCCTGGATATGGTCTGAAATATGAGTGTCGGAACCGTAACGTAAAGTTGACAAAAGTTCAAGGCCAACATCGTAACGAACGAGTAGTTGAAAATGGTTAAGAAAGGCTAGCAATAATTGTTGAAAAGACCCATATGTCTCCCTAGGTAGCTCAATATACCATTGTGACGCAATCCTGATAAGAGTGCGCTGAAACAATCATAATATAATAGAATCATGACTCAAAGAATTCGATGAGCAGTAGAGCTGAAAAGTAGTGACGTGATCACCAGGGTCCTCGCCATTCTTACCTTCAAAATTTGGAATGTCTGATGGAAGCTTGGTGGGGACAGGGGGCCATGTGGGATCATGAATCACCGAGTCGTTCATTAGTTTAGACAAATCTGGCAGATTAAGCATGTCTAGAAAGGGAATAAAGGGTTGTGACACCTGACCCCATCCTCCCGCAAAAGACTGAGTATTAGGAGCTGCATTCCATCTAGGATTCTGATAAGGACCAAAACCTTGTCCAAAATTAAAAGACCCTCCTTCGGGAGGATTCGTGAAAGAAGGATTGGGCATCATTCCAACAGGAATGTTTTGATAAGGGTTATGAAAATTGCCCCCAGTTGGATTAGCTCCAAACTGAGGGTTGTTAAAACTGCCCCCAACTGCATTAGATCCAGGTTGGGGGGTGTCCAAGACATAAGACTGACCCCCTCCAGGTGGGAATCTATATAATTGAAGTGGATTCGTTATGCCAAAAGTATTGGTCGAATTTGGCACCAAGAGGATAGGGATATAGGGCAGAACTTGTCCACCATCTTGGTTGGTCCATCCAGCCGTAGAAGGATTAGACCCGGGGTTAAGGAAGGGGATACTTCCTACATTAGGATTTGCTTGGGGAACATGAGAGATACCAAACGAAAAAGGAGTGTAAGGAGGTGTAGTTCCCCCGTGTCCAAGGCTAGCGTTATGGCTAGCAGCTGGGATGGCAGTCAAAAACTGCGAAGTGAAACTTGGCATACCATAAGAAAATGGACTAGTAGCCATGGGGATGGTCTAAACATTATAACTCAGCAAGTGGCAAAAATCGCCAAAAGGGTTAGAGGCAAGAGACGAAGCATTGACTATGGGTTGAGACATGGTACCGGTGTAGGCCTCCGACACTGCAACTGTAGCGGCTGCAGGTGTCGAAGGAGTGAAATTAACTATAGTGGGATTGGGAGTTGATGAACTCCCACTGTTCTGAAGACTAGAATCAATACTCATCCTTGTGGGATAACAAGGATGAAAAGTGGATGTGTGTATACCACTCCCGATAACTCTACGCCTTTCAGAAGGCAATAGCTCGAAAACCGGTGGTAATTGTAACAACCAATGGGACCTACGAGGAAGTTGGTCTGACTCGACGATGACTTATGATTCCCAACACATAAAAAGATATCCTAAGGCCAACTAGTAATCAAAGAGCATACCAAAAATTCAAACGACCAATATGCATGCAAAATGGGCTAAAGTGGTTGAGTGGCCTCCCTCACAAAAGAAGGTATGTCTTGTCCAGGAGGGACCTGAGATTCCTTGCTAAAGTTTGGAGGTAGCAGAATTAGCTATAAGGGCCCTTGTAGGATTAACAACCAATCAGTCAGATCCCCCTGGAGAGGTAATCCTCCATAAAGGTTGTGTGTTATTCGACCCTTATCTGACTCATGATACAAGTAGAATAATCCCTGCAAGTAACCTATGAGAAACCTAATTCAAGAAACTAATCAACCACTGTATAACCGATGCACAGGTGGATAGGTGTAAGTATGGATTACCATATGGGCAGGGTAGCAAAGCTTGAAACCTTGAAAGTATCGCCTTTCACAGAGGTATGGATACTAGAAATATCCCGAAATACGAATAAATCCACTAAAATATCTCTGACGCTAGGTGAGTATCCAGGGGTTATCCCTTCAACAAGCTTCGCATGACCTCGTGATTAACTCCGGTGTGAGCAGAGCCTCCTGATATTACCAATTATACAATGGATTGCTCAACTCCCCATCTCAGACACATATGTTGATTTAATTGCCTTGGAGAAGTTTACTCACAAAATCCTATTCCAAGGCACTAAATCTTAGGCTAGTTTCCGCAACCTAAATAATAAAATCATTACTAATCAATTTTAGTTTAAAGCGTAAATTTTATTGGTCGTGATTACTCAAAGAGGTATGGAAATGAAACTCATGGTGTTATGAATTTGCATGAAAATAAAAATAGATATAATGCAAAGACTAACTTTAACTTTTCAGTGAATGATATGCTAAAAAATAGTGCAATTCTCAATTTTATCTCTGCAACTCAAAAATAAAATGTAATCTTTCGCTAAATGTGCTTATCTAATGATAAAGGTTCCAAGACAAAAATACCAACCAATGCAAAATACCTATATTTTTATTTGTATTTTCAATGTATTAAAAAGAAAATGCATGGACTGATAAGTGACTTGATATATAACTTCTACTATGTATAAAAGCGATCACTCGAGTAGAATACCAAGCAACTAAGAAGATAGCCTAGAAACCAAGGACAAATAAAAAACGGAAAACAAAGAGAAAGACGCCGCCCAAAAATTCAACTCCAAACAGGTTTCCTGTCATCCTAGATAATCTCAACAGGCACCACAGAGACCTAAGAAGGCTCAGTGATCCTCAAAACCTACCCATCAGTCACTAAACCAAGCAAGCAAGCAAGGGGAAGTGGTATACACGACTGTTCAAGAGAAAAGGGCGTATATATGCCTCTTGTAGTGGGACAACAAGCATGTATATGTGGCTGTCAGGGAAAAAAGGGCATATATGCTTTAAAACAAGGCCAGGCAAGGGTAAAAGGTTGTAAAAATCAGAACCAGAGTGAACAGACTTTGTCGAACTGTGATACGAAAAGAAACACAAAGGAAAAAGAGAAATGCAAGAAGGAAAAATACTTCAACCCTTAGAAGAAAGATCTCTCCCCAGTGGAGTCGCCAATTCTGTTACAAGGGAAAAACTGTCTATGGCCAAGGGTAAACCACAACAGACAGATATGACTACAGAAATCAACTCAATTCCAACATGTGCTATAGAAACTAATGTGCAATATGAGGAAGATTCCTACCTTGATCCAATCATTTGATGACATTCCACCGTTGAGCACTTTGACCCAAAGCTTTACACNATAGTGACAATATATAAAATGAGTTAGAACATCAGATATGACAATCCATTAATAAACATTAGAAACATGCCATTGGATAATAATCATATATCTGCAAGATATCGATAGGATGGGAAAGGAGTATTTCTATTAATAATTGATCAACAAAAGTATCAACACTACAGACCTCTGTGCTGGAACGGTTCAAAACCAAGAAACCAAGTTCCTTCCAATAGGGTCTCCACCACTTCAATCCTCCACCAAAGGCAAGCTCATAGAAAAGAGGTGATGAGGTCCTCTCGACAATAAGGAAAGAGCTTAGGGGTTGAACACTGTGTTCAGACTTGAGGGACAAAGGGATGCAGACTCAATATGAAGTAATTTCTCCAGAGAAACTTTGCTCTCAAAGTTGAATGCTTTCTCCTCTTTTTCCATAGCTCGAAATTGTGCTCTTATAGCCTCCAGAATGCAACTGAAGGGCCAAGTTAGAACGTTTCCAGTA
>JASDQU010010426.1:28379-45543 GCA_032191745.1 Picea mariana | reverse complement strand
AGGGTATGTTGCTTGGACACAGTTTATTGTAGATATTTATGAAATCTTTGACATTGAAACCCGCCATTTAGGTCGTTTGACCAAGTTGAAATAGTCTGCCACAATGGAAGATTTTATAGCCGCCTTTGAGCACTTATATTTCAAAATGGAGAGCATGTCAGATGCTTTTCCAGGGAAGATTTTAGGGGCTAATTTTCCATGTTTTTTTCCCAAAAAAAGATTCGCTATTATAAAAATGATTCGCCCAAATTCTATAGCATAAATTTATTTTACCTTAAAATCGTCAAAATTTTATACAAACTATATAAAATCCTTATAAATTTGAATATTTTTACAAAAATATCGCAAAACATTTATAGTTGGCATATGAAGGATTAGTAAAATTCGCCTAGGTTTCTACATTTTAAAATAAATTTCCATCCTTAAAATCATCCTCAATGCTTTCTTTAGGGAATTCTTTATCAATAGCCTAAAGGATGAAATCCACACCTAAGTCATAATGGCTCGCCCCCATATTTGGTTGGAATCTACTAAACGATCAAGGAAACACAATATATTATCTCTGGCAAAAAAATAAAACCCTCCTTTATTCCTCGCCCTCGACCCACCAATCCTGCCCCTCCTGCCACTCCTCTCAAGATCCAAAAATTAACTAGGGAATAAATGGTTGAACGCCAATTCAAGGGTCTTTGCTATAATTGCAATGACACATATTTTCCAGGGCACAAGTGTAACATAAGATTTTTATGGCCATTTCTTAGGATGTTTTTGAAGAGGATGTCGATGTTTCCCCTATGAAAGAGATACCCCAAGCAATTGATCTCACTCAACCCTCTAATCAACCAGAAGTTGAATCAATGATTTCGTTGAATGCCCTCACTAGATTCCTTTCTCCCCAAACCCTCAAGTTAATTGGCTACATTAAGCATCGAAAAGTCATCATCCTAGATGATAGTGGCAAGACCCATAATTTTATCTATCACTACATTTCCAAAGAAATCAATTGTTATATATGTGTAGTCAATGATTTTCAAATCATGATTGCCAATGGCGGTTCCATGAAATGTGGGGGGCGTTGTGAAAATGTGTACCTACAAATTGGTTAGTACCACTTGAAATATCATATGTTTGCTAATGACATGTGTAGTTGTGACATTGTACTCAGTTCTAAATGGTTACAAACTATTAGCGCAATCACCATGGATTTTAGGGACTTAGCCATGAAATTTCAATAGGAGGGACAACAATATAAATTTGAAGGCATCACAACAGGTTCCTCTGAGATCATCTATTCCCATAGAATGGAAAAACTACTAAAAAAAGGTCATTCTGACATTATTTCCCAAATCCATTCCATTAAATCCGTTGAGATGTCCTCTATGCATCTCGACCTACAATCTATAATATCCCAACACAAAGCTATTTTTAACAATCCCCATGGACTTCCCCCTTTCTGTGGCGTCCATGATCATTACATTCCTCTTATGTCGGGAAATATTCCTCCTAATATTTTCCCTTGTCATCATCCCTTTGCCCAAAAGAATGAAATTGATAAAATTGTTCAAAAATTGCTCAAAGCGAGTGTTATTCATCCTAGTACTAGTCCATGTTCTTCTCCTATATTCATGGTACTAAAGAAAGAAGGCACTTAGTGCATGTGTCTTTATTTTCATAACCTCAAAAGATTCACCATCAAAGACAAATTTCTCATTCTTTTCATAGATGACCTTGTAACATCCCACTCTTGCGAGCACATGTTATCAACTTATTCTTTGAGGACACGTGCGTGCAAGTGATTCGGTTATAGTAAATGGTTATTGTTTATCTTATGGATTTTTATGATGATGTTGATGATTGTGATTTAATGTTATTAGATATACATATATTGGCATATTCTATTGACGGGTTTTCCCCGAGTGTGCAGGACACTTGACAGATTGTGGATGCCGATGGCATCAATGGACCTCCTTGGACTCTGGATTGAGTCAAGGAGTGGATTGTCTTGGTTTGAGTATTTCATTTATGCATATGTGACATATGATCGATTATTGCATGATTTTATAGATGGATCATTGACAATGTTTTTTTGATGGATGCAGGATGATGAATGCTTGCTAGTCTGACTCACATAAGGAGTAAAGGGACCATGCACAAAAACCAGATATTGAGGGAGAGGTGTGGCAACGTCCTTGTCACAACCTACTAGCACTCCCGCCGTGGCTCAAATTGTAGGTTAACGATTACCTATTTCGAGAGGTCCACGATGTCGTGAGTGTTGGAAACATGCCAACAAATTTCCTCATGTGGTCACATGCACATACAATGCAACTATGTTAATACGCATGCATGCAATCTATTTATGAACGGTTTGTGTAACTATGTGATCTATTCATGATCGGTCTATGTAATTGAGTGATAGATGTTATATATACGAGCATACCCATAGAGGTGTGAGTGCAATATATAGAGAGTGTGTGAGAGCAAGACGCAATACTGAGGTGTTGTGTGTATGAGAGCAGAGGATGGTTGTATGCCTGGGTTGGCTATTGTAATTCTCCCTTGAATAAAAGAATATTGATTATCATTGTCGTGGTTTTTTCCCTCATTGGGTTTCCACATAAATCACTGTGTCAATTGTGTGAGTTTTGCTCTCGGTTTTATCTTGCTAGTTTATGTAATGGTTTTATGCTATGTTTTGCTTCCGCTGCCTAACAAGTGGTATTCGAGCTAGTGAGGCGAGTTGAGTGAGATCTGATAGTAAGGTGAGTTGAGTGAGATATGGCGTGTGAGGGTGAATTCAATAGAAGTGTGGAGATTCAATCCGATATTAAAGAATGAAATCCATGTGCAGGAGAGAGAAATCTGTGTGCAGGATGAATGCTTTGCAGGGTTTTTAGCTCCAACACACCTTACGTTGTGTTGGGTGATCTGAATATTGTATGCTGAAAAAAGGAGTGATAACCATTTTCCATCACACGTGGAGCGATACAGGTTGAAAGTCGTGCTATGTAAGTGGAATTTTTTTTTTGGCCTACGTTTATTCAAAATTCGAAGTAGTTGAGAGCACGAGGTTTGAAGGATCGCATGAGGTATACTTGAACTTTTTCATTGAGTACAATACATTATATGAAGGACCGCTTTTACAAAATAAATAGTTGGATGTCAAAGAATATTATTTGTTTAAGAGTTGAACTTTTTTAAGGTTCTGGGTAAAAGGTTTTATTAGGTATAAAATATTTATTATTATTTTTTTAAAACCTTTTAACCACTACTTTTGGGTTCAATCTTGGATTATAAGTTTATTCCTCCATATTAAAGGCTTGGTTTTATAAGTTGTAGTTGTTTTTGGGCGGTGTGTGCTAATGGAAAAAGTGCAGTGTTCTAAGTTTAAGGTGGAGAAATTCAGCGGTAAGAATAGCTTTGCGCTATGGAAACTCAAGATGAAATATCTGATTGTGCAACAAGGATTGCAAAAGGCCTTGGCTGGAAAGTCAAAGAAACCAGCAAGCATGACATATGAGGACTGGGAAGATCTGGATGCAAGAGCCCTTAGTACTATTTGTTTGTGTCTAGCAGATGAGGTGTTGTTTAACATCGTTGAAGAGACGACAACAACAGGTTTGTGGACCAAACTGGAGAGTCTGTATATGACAAAGAACTTGTCAAACATAATCTTCTTGAAGAGGCAGTTGTACAACTTGCAGATGAAAGAAGGTACAGAAATTACTGATCGCTTGAATGTCTTCAATACTCTGATTTGTCAATTAACTAATATGGAAGTCAATTTCGAAGATGAGGACAAGGCGTTTACACTATTGTGTTCATTGCCTGAGTCTTGGGATCATATGGTCACAAATATGTGGTTTAACACAACAAATGCCATTGATTATGACATTGTTGTGGGAGCTTTCTTGTCTGAGGAAATGAGGAGAAGATCCAGTAAGGAAACCTCAACAACAAAAGAAATGGTGGTCAGAGGTTGATCTACAGAAGGAGGGCGAGATCAGAAAGGTACAACCAGGTCTAATTCAAAATATGGTAAGGGTAAGGCAAAATGTTGGTTTTGTGGCAAGTCTGGGCATCTCAAGAAGGATTGTTGGAAAAGACAACAAGCATCCAAAGATACTCCACAAAAGAAGCAAATTCAACTACATGTATGGTTGATGAAGTTTTGTCTGTCTGTTGTGTCTCACCACCTATGTTCACATAGAAGGTGCATGGTGGTGATGGTTGAGTCACCGTGAAATTAAAAAAAAATAAAAAATGTATTTACTTTGGAGTTGTAAAAAATTATTGATTGCATGTAAATGGGAATATGTCTGTAAGACTTGTATAGGCATGCGTACCAACATGCATACCCCTGGTTTATCAAGTCACCTATGAAAATTCTAAACATAGATTTAGGTAGATTGAATATGTGGTGGGGCATGCATGTTGGGTTAACCTTGACTCGGTGAAAGAGTTAATGAGTTAAATCTGTTTTTAGGTCAAAGCAGGTGGTTTTTTGGGTCCATGTGTTTTGGGTATCCCATGGTATTCTGTCCATGGATTGCATGTAGTGAATCCTATAAAAGGCTTGGTGAAATCCATTGTAAATGGGCTTGGAGGTAAGCAATGAAGGCTTACTTGGTCAGTTTGGATGGATTTGGTCAAAGTTGTTCGAATGCAAAGTTCGAGGTGGAGCATTGTGTCCAGTTTAGAAAGGTGGGTCTGTAGAAAGGTTGATGTGTTGGCAGGTCAATCAAGTGTTTGAGAATATATGATGAAGGTAAGTTCATATCCATGGAACTTGGAAAGTATTGCAAGGAATTTAGGATCGAATAGGCATGTTCAGTAATGCCAAGTTGCAACAATAGTTGTGGACATAAGCGGTTGTGCTATCTGGTAACTCGGTCACCATTGGTTTCAAAAGACAAGAAGAGGTATGAACATGTCATCTGGTAATTACTCAAATGTGAAATTATTTGGTTGTGATGCTTATGGTTTTTTATCATCTTTCTAAGTAGGACCCAGATCAAACAGGTAGATCTTTGATATGGTGATGATGTTAAGGGGTGCATACCATGGGATCCTACTACCCACATAATCATCATGGACAGAGATGTAGTGTTTGATGTATCTCCTTTTATAAAATCAATATAGTAAAATATGAAAGGTTCAAAGCATGGTTGGTAGCGGAAAGGTATTTGGAAGGTATTGATTTCCATAAAAGTTTCTCTCTAGTTGTTAAAAGCTTGTTTCTATTCATGTTGTGTTAGCACTAGTTGTGATAGTACAACTAGATGTTAAAATGGTTTTACATGGAGTTTTTTGGATAAGGGGATGCATATGGAACAACCAAAATGGTTAGTTCAGAATCGCAACAAACGATTTGTTTGCAAACCCAAAAATCATTGTATGGCCTGAAGCATGCTAGGCAAATGGTACAAGATGTTTGATTCTTTCACGGTGAGCCAAATTTTACAAGAAGTGAGTATAACCATTATGTTTATGGTATATTCATTATCTTGATGTTATATGTTATGCTTGTTGCAAGCACAAGCATGGTTGAGATCAACATGTTGGCTCAGTTGGTTAGAACGTTTGTTATGAAGGATCTGGAAGCAACAAAATAAATCTTGGGCATGGAAATACACAGAGACAGGAAATATGGTAAGCTTGGTTATCACAACAGAAGTATGTGGTGAAGATATTCAGGAAATTCAATATGAATAATGTGAAACTGGTAAAATCTCTTTGGCTTTCCATTGTAAATTCTCTTCAGGTTTATGTCCTAATTGATGAAAAAGAAAAGAGTATTATATACTAGTAGGAATTTTGATAATTGCGATGAAGAAATGGTCAGCATTTCACATGCAGTTGGTGTTGTCAATAGACACATGGAAAAGTCAGGTAAAGAGCATGGAAATGGGCGCTTCAAACACATAAGCACAAGTATCACCTACAATGGTTGCAGTGATTTGGTATGTGGTTATGATTCATGAGATTTGGACAAGTTCATCAATTTATTAGACAGGTTACTGATGGAGACAGAATGGTCCATGCTGGAGTGAATCGTTTATGCATGTTCACGTAACGGTATTGTCAGAGAAGTCACGGAGCTATGATGATGTTTGGCTTCTCTTGGCTTGCAAAAAAGGTGATGAATTATTTAAGGGCATCATATATCAGGTAAATTGTTGTCAAGGTGGAGATTGTTGGAAACATGCCAACGAATTTCCTCATGCGGTCACATGCACATGCAATGCAACTATGTTAATGCGTATGCATGCAATCTATTTATGAACTGTTCATGTAACTATGTGATCTATTCATGATAAGTTTGTGTAACTCAGTGATAGATGTTATATATATGAGCATACCCATAGAGGTGTGAGTGCAATGTGTAGAGAGTGTGTGAGAGCAAGACACAATACTAAGGTGTTGTGTGTATGAGAGGAGAGGATGGTTGTATGCCTGGGTTGGCTATTGTAATTCTCCCTTGAATAAAAGAATACCGATTATCATTGCCATGGTTTTTTCCCTCATTGGGTTTCCACATAAATCGTTGTGTCAATTGTGTGATTGTTGCTATCAGTTTTATCTTGCTAGTTTAGGCTATGGTTTTATGCTTTGTTTTGCTTCCACTGCCTAACAGTGAGGGCAGACTGAGACAGTAGCTCATGAAGATTTCTAAGGGGCACGCAATAAGGCAGGGTCCTTATTCCTTAGAAGCCCTTAGTCTATCACAAGTTCCCCCGAATGGAGTGTTGACTCCAAGGGTTGGACAACTACCAAAACCAATCAAAGGCGAGTGACACCCTTGGAGCATTGAGTTACGTCTTGAAGGGCACGTCACGTAATTAAAGCTTGAGTCAATGAATCTATGTGGCCTAGAAAACCTTGAGAGAACAATTAAACCTTGAAAGATATTTAAGCATTGTCGAATTTAATTAATTGATTAAGGATTGAAATTATTAATTGTAAATTCCAAGTGAAAGTCTAAGCCTATTCAAAAAAATTTAAGCCTAAGTCTAAGTTCTTGTGAGGATACTAAACTAAATTATTAACTAAATAAAAAAGGGGAACGAGGTAAATAAATTTAATAATTAAGTAAAATGAAATAAACCTAAAGGTTGATTTAATACACATATGTGAAAGAAAATACCAAATTGGAATTTAAGATAAGAAAGGAATAAAGTTGGAAGAATGTGTACGCATAGAAATGTATCTGGAGTCTAGTTAACACTAGTCTAACTAGAAGAAGACTCTTATTTTAACTCAACTCAGTTTTAGTAAGGCGTCAGTCATTAAATGAGAATATGGGGAATAAAGAAACAACAATGAGTGATTTAAGGAGCACATTTAGGAAGGGTGAGGGAAATTGAATTTAATTAAAATAAAAAGTGGAATTACTTGTGCAACTTGGAGGAGAGGCTGACAAGTGTAAGGGGGAAATAATTCTAATTTATTTAATTAAAAAACAAACTGATTGTGGAAGTGGGGATGTGTCATTAAGGAAACTCCTATAAAAGAAATGGTCTAGAGAGAAAAGGGAGGACACTAGTTACGGGTAAAGTTATGCTACCGAATTATTTTTGACTGGTTTTACTTGTGAGAGTGGGGATACCAAGTTTGAGAGAGAGTGACGACTTTACCTTGCGAGGCAATCTTGGAGCTAGAGTTTTCTGGTTTGTGTGCGTGGCCCCTTTGCGGCTCGGGGGGCTAAGGGGAAAGAAGAATACCCTTAGCATTGGCTGAGAGGTACTGGTGAGGTCTCTTTATTAGCGAGCGAAGAAGAGAGTCATTGCACAACTTCTGGATTGAAGATGAAAAATGACAACGATCGTCTCGGTTACGGTATTGTAACGGTTTAGTGATTTGATTTGAATTTATGGATTTGAATTGTATACTATTGTACTGATCCAGATGTTCTCATCTAGACACAAGCTTGGAATTTATATATTGTGACATCATTGTGTAGAGAAAATTATAAGTATCGTACGTCCCTCCTTTAAATTGTATTGTTAAGAATTGATTTATGTTATAGTAATTTATTGCTTGTCATATTAGTTACAACTTGTATCGATATGCACGATTTGATTAACCATGGTTTATTTCGCAATAGAGACATTATGTTCTGAATATCGTAAAGTCCAGTTCTAATCCTCGAATGCCCCTTGAGAGTTTCTTTGTTCCATCTAGCGTTATGGCTGATTTAGTTGGAAATTGTACCTCCTGTCCGTTCCATATTTTAAAATTCAATTATCGAGAGGCACCGATCTTACTCCTAGCCAAATCCATTCTACTAATTTACCCATACCCATTCCTTTCGCGAGTACCATTTGGCATTTGGAGGAAGGAATAGATTTATCGATATGCCTTGAGATCTATTGATTTGGCATTACATTGGTTAGATGGTCAATGAGAACTCTTTCCATAGGTTTCGCAATTAAGATGTTGATTTTCAAGACTAGCGATTTTAATGTTGATAGTAACTACTCGTTTTATTCGCTTCACCCAATACACTTGCTATCAGCTCAAGATAGTCGTTTTCTATGTCTAATCTAAAAGAAAATTTCCCTTTTGCTTGGCACAGCTCTGAGGGTGAGTTTGCTATCTTTGACTGGCTTCTAAATGCCAATTTTGGGGATAACCTCTTTTACATATTCATGATTGATTGTTGACCATGTGTGGTATTCTAACATCTCGCTCAATTTAAAATAAAAAATAACTCATAATCTTAGCTTGGTATGTGTGAAGACTCATGGATGAAAATACCCTCAACTATTCACGGATGTGGTGTAAATTGAACTTATTCTTTCATTTGACTAAGAACGTGACATGGATGATATAATTATAAGAGTATGTAACATATTTTACTTATTATATCCAACAACCATTCTTAATCTAAGATAAAGGTGAAAATCCTAATTAATTTAATAAAGTGTTATTGAGAAGAAAACCTATTTGGATTTCATGGATAAACTTAGACTTGATGTTCTTAAAAGTACTACATAGCCCATATTATATGAGAATGAGTTTTAGTACATTGTAAATGATAATTTATATCCTTACCAGACTGTCTAGACCATTGGACTTCAATCGAGCGCAGCTATAAACATCTTCCGCTTTTGATTAACTGGTTTATTTGGCTGGCTAGAAATACCAAGATTTTCGACGACAAATCCCCCAATGCAAAATTGGTCGCTTATAAAACTATTGGCCTGTTCCAAAATTGGAAAGATATTCACCCAACCATTGGGAAAAAAAATACATTAATCAACCCATGCATTGCTGAGGATACACCTATGGGATGGTTTGATGGTGCAACTCATCGTAGTGGAAATTTGTGTGGTGTTGGTGGTCTTATCATAACAAGCAAAAACTACTTCTTTAGATGGACTTTCTGCTACGGCTCGGGCAACAACACAAGGGATGAGCTATTAGGGGCCTAAGCATCACTACATTTGGCCACAATTCTAAACATTGATCATCTTCATCTGATCGGTGATTCCAGAGTCATCATTGATTGGTTGAACCACATTGAAAAGCTCCACTCGATTTCTCTTCTAGCCTAGATGGATCACATTAGAAATATACAATGCCACTTCAAGAAGCTTACTTTCACTCATGCCTCCCAAGAGTACAATATGGAAGCGGACCTCTTATCCAAGACAACTCTACAGAAAAAAGCAGGCCTGATCTCCTACAATCATTGGCTATATGGCCATGAGGGGCCCACACATGTCATCAAAATATTTTAAATCTGGAGGCATTGGCCTCTAATGGTTACTTTTTTTTTCCAGTATTTCATCCTTTTCTGGCGCTTTTGTTCCGAACATGTCCGACTTTCTCTTGTAATCTGAAATACCTATTCTTTGTAGCTATGTTTCTTTCACTACGCATTGGTATGTAGACCAATTGTAGGAGAAAGACTCTCCCTGCCAGCCACATTTCCTCTTTGCCAATGTAACTGTTGAGAGAACAAATTATATTTTATAATATATTGAGTAATTTTTTCTCCTAGAAAAAAATGATAATTTATATCCTAATTTAGGGTTTGTTTACCTTAAATTTTATGTAATAATTAATTTAATAGAATAGGCATTCCATTCAAAGTATCTTATAATAGTGATTTTATTTTAATAATTTTTATTTATTGTTAAACATTAATTGTAATGGAATACATAATGCGCCTTGCGCATTTAGTATTCATAAAGAGTTGCACAAGTTGCACAACTTCGAGTAAGATAGAAAAATGATTTTCCATGTATGCCATATTGCTTCGCTACACCAGTATCACATAAAATTGTGATATATCATCATATCTTGTTGATAAAATGGTGTTACTTTTGCGCAAGAAAACTTTACTTCTTATTATGTGTAATTTGTTACATCATCTAAATTAATAAGAGTAATTGCGCAAATTGAGAAAAATAAATAGTACATTTAGATGCCATTACTTTTACACCTTGCATCTTTTAAACTTTATTGGTATAGGACAAGTTTAGAACTTATTGGTAAATTTAGTTTTAAGGTGTGTAAGCATTATTCTCATTACTCAATGATTAAATTGTTGTGTTGAATTAATTGCATTTGAATTAATTGCATATGTGGATATTACAATGTTTTTGTTTAGCACATGAGAAATTGTTTTAGTGATTGTTAAATCATAGTAGATTATACTCTGTATTTAAAGAATTTATAAGGGGTATTGTTGTGGATTGGGTCATGAATGTTGATATTGTTGTGGATTGGGTCATGAATGTTGAAGTGGGATTATGGTTGAGGGAACTAGATATCTCCTTCTTGCTCAGAACAGTCGCTAGTCCTGAGACCTTAAATGGTCAAAATAAATCAGATGAATCATGGACTTGAGCGTTGTCTATGCGTCTTGGAGGTCCTAACCATGCATGATAGGTTGGGTAGGTAGCTCTTTTAACTTTCAGTGACATGGTTGATCAATTATTCATATTTTGTTTCAGTTGATCGTGATGTGTTGATTGGTGTCGTTGTTTATTATGATGATGTGTTGAATATGTGCAACTATTAATTATGACGATGCGTTGATTGTGTCATTGTTCATTATGATGGCATGTTGATTATTTGCGTCGCTATTAATGGGTCGTTATTATTCATGATGATGTATCGATGGTGTTGCTAATAATTATGTTGTGATGTTTTTAATTTTCTAATGCAAAAAAAAAAGTATTACCTTTGTACATCACTATTTGTTGTCGTAACAGAGGGGACGTTACAGACCTTTTGGATTAATTGAGTGGTGCTCATTACTTTACCAAATTTGATCTTCGTTTTGGCTACCACCATATACATATGAAAGAGGAAGTCATTCCCAAGACTTCATTTAGAACTCGTGAGGCTCACCATGAGCTCTTGGTCATGCCCGTTGGCCTATGTAATGCCTCCTCCACTTTTCAAAGTCTCACGAATAATGTCTTCCATCCTTTTCTCCGTAATTTTGTATTAGTTTTCTCTGATGATATTCTCATCTATATTAAAACTCGGGAAGCCCATCTTGCCCATGTGGACCAAGTTCTACATCTACTATATCAACACAAACTTTTTCTCAAATAGTCTAAATGTGATTTTTGAGCCTCTGAAGTTGAGTACCTGGGTCATATTGTTGGCAAGGATGGTGTGCGGGTGGATCCTAAGAAAATTGAAGCTATGAAGGATTGGCCTTGCCCTAAAATTCTTAAAATATTGTGTGGTTTTCTCGGTTTAATGAGCTATTGTCACAAGTTTGTTCATAATTATGCCAAAATTGCAGCACATCTCACTGCTCTCCTTTGTTCCCCTTACAAAGAATACTTTCACTTGGACTATCGCAACTGATCAATCCTTCCACACCTTAAAAGAGGCTATGTGCACGACCCTTGTCTTGGAACTACATCGATTCACCAAGACTTTTGTATTGGAATGTGATGCTTCAGGAAAAGGAATTGGGGCAGTCCTCATGTAAGATGGTCGCCTTTGGATTTCATTAGCAAACAACTTTCAGAGTGACAATTGGGCCAATCAACCCATGAAAAGGAAATGTTATCTATTCTAAATGCAGTGGATCTTTGACATCCTTCTCTATTGGGGAAACACTTCCAAATTAAAATTGATCATTGTAAACTCAAGTATTTTATGGAACAAAGAATTTCATCCTCGGATCAAGAAAAATGGGTTACCAAGCTATTTGGATATGATTATGAGATCATTTATAAGAGGGGAAAATAAAATGTGGTTATTGATCCTCTTTCCAAGAAGTATGAAGAAGAAGGGTCACTATTTTCCCTCTCTTTCATTGTAGTATATTAGCTTCAATCCATTCGCCATGAATGGTGACAAGACCCCAAACTTTCTTGCCTAATCCAACAATTGCAATAGGATTCTCAAGCTTCTCTAGGGCACTCTTAGCACAATGAAGAGCTTTGTTATAAAGGACACATTTATTTAAGCAAACAATCAAAACTTAAATCCATTATGCTTTATGAGCTTCATGATTCAGCCATAGTTGGGAATTCATGCTTTACCAAAACCTATGCATGGGTCAAACGTTCTATTTTCTGGAAAGGTATGAAACAGGGCATATGCACTTTTATGGCTGAATGTGATACATGTCAATGCAATAAAGGCGAAACAATCAAAGCTCCAAGCACACTCCAACTGCTCTTGATTCCACCTACTATTTGGATGGATATTTATATGGACTTCATTTTTGTCTTACCTAAATTGAGCAATAAGACAATCATCATGGTGTTAGTAGATCGTATTTCCAAATATGCTCATATATGTGCTCTTCAACACCCACTCACCGCATTCATAGTGGCTCAAATTTTTCTGGATAATATCTTCAAACTTGTGGCATGCATCATTCTATTGTCTCCGATCGTGATCCAAATTTCACTAGCAATTTTTGGCAAGAATTGTTTAGGCTTCAAGAAACCCAATTGCATCTTAGCACCACCTATCATCCACAAACTAATGGAGAAATTTAAGTTGTCAACAAGTGTTTGGAAATATATTTATGGTGTTTTGAATCCGACTGAAAAACTCAATGGGCTCTATGGTTACCCCTCGTTGAATGGTTGCACAACACATATTACCATACTTCCACTCAAATGACTCCCTTTGAGCGGTCTACGGGCCAAAAACAACACCATCGGGTCTCTCCTATAGGCTAGGTGTCTCCAATGTTCAAGAGGTTGACAACAATCTTACAGTTTGCATGGCCATTCTTCGTACCCTCAAAAAAAATTTGGTCATGGTTCAGAATTGCATGAAGCAACAAGAAAATCAAGGTCATTCAGAACACCAATTTTATGAAGAGGACCAGGTGTTTCTTTGCTTAGAACCTTATAAGTAAACTTCACTCAAAGCCGAACATTGTTAGAAACTTGCCTCCA
Source organism: Picea mariana (assembly GCA_032191745.1). Lineage (NCBI taxonomy): Eukaryota > Viridiplantae > Streptophyta > Pinopsida > Pinales > Pinaceae > Picea > Picea mariana. The sequence continues at coordinate 32,146 of JASDQU010010426.1, read as the reverse complement.
AATTTTATGGTCCTTGTATAATTCTCAAGTGAGTGGGGCTTGTGGCCTACCAGATAGCTCTTCCTAGTCACTCTAAGATCCATCATATTTTTCATGTATCGTGCCTAAAGAAAGTGATTGGAACTAAGTGCAAGAATCAAACCAGTGTCCTTGAGTTGGTTGAAGAAGGATCCATTTGGTTGCAGCCACAAGTAGTCTTGGACCAATGTGAGTGTTTCCTCTATTAGCATACCATCAAGGAAATCTTAGTTCAGTGGAAGGATACACCCCAGAAGATGCCACCTGGGAGATGACTACCATTCTGCAATAATTTCCCCATCTCAAGCCTTGAGGACAGGGCTATTTTTCAAGGGGGAGGGCATGTTAGGGACCTAACCTCCCTAACCCCTCACATAGATAGAATAATATGGTTTTTATGTAATAAAGGCTGACATTAGTAAATAAGGCCTATATAATAATGTGAACAAGTCTAATGCAAGAATACTTAATAGAAGCTTTCACTTCTAGAAAGATATTTCTCTATAATGTTCTTTAGAAGACATAATTAGTATAAATAGAAGTAGAGGGCATGAAAAAGTCTTGTCTTGAGGATTATTGTAATAGAGCATTGCTCTGTTGGAAGTTTCCCCCTTGAAGAGGCAAGTGAACTTGTCTTTCTATCAATAAACTTATCATTGTTCGTGTTATTGTTCTCTATATTTTGTTGTTCTACTGGTATCTGTTATAATATTTTTGTTTCTGCTTTACATAATACATCTAGTACCTTACATAATGCAATATGTTTTATAATTGAATCTTTTAAACATTAGGCATTTATTTTTGTATGATGCACATAGATGCATACTCTTATTCACTTGGCACTTATACATGTACAATTTCATGTCTCAGAATTGAGTGGTAAAGGTGAAAGTGGTTATTCCTTGTTAAATATGAACCTAAGAAAGAAAACAGGCTCTAGGTTGAAAACATAAAATTGAGAAAGTAAATAAGCTCTAGGTTGAATACAAAAATTGAGAAAGTAAATGAGAAATTATAAAAAAAAAAAGTATATAAATTGTCACATTTGTCCTCATAAAGACATTAAAATAAAAATATATAGAATTGGTTGCATCAAAACCAAAACATCATATGAGAAGTGACAACGACCTTTTCTTTTTGTTTACCAAAAAACAAAAGTTTGCAATGGCATGTGAAAGTTGCCACATGACATAACATGGGGCTTTGTCTAGGGCTTAACATGCCCCTTCCCTTCAAACAAGTGTTGTACTCAACACTTGAATAACCAAAGGTGTTTTTGCATGAAGAACCCATCGTCCCGTGTTGCCTATTCCACTGGTAGGTTCTTCCATTTGACAATGTACTCAATAATTGCTCTATTTATCGACTGCTTAATCCTTGTTTCAAGGATTGTTTCTGGTTCTTGTATGATTTTTCCTTCTTCATTAATCTCTGGTAAAATAGTTTGGATTGGGATCTTGTTGTCAATTACCTTCTTTAAGAAAGAAACATGGAAGACTAGGTCTACACTTGAAGATGGAAGCAACTCCAATTTGTAATCCATGATTCCAATACTTTGTAAAACCTTATAGGGGCCATAATATTTGGGTGTTAATTTATTGTCCTTCTTTTGTTGCTTGAGGGACATTTGTTTATATGGCTATAGCCTAAAAAATACCCAATCCCCCACTTCAATTTCCCTTTCACTACGATGTTGATTTTCTTGTTGTTTCATCCTAATTTGTGCCATAACTAAGTTGTCCTTCAATAGTTTGAGAACCTCTTATTGGTGCCCTATGTGGTCCTCCACTACTTGAACCTTTTCAATCCCTTTCAAGGGTGATGTGATGTATGGAGGATGATATCCATAAAGTGCCAAAAATGGGGATATTTTTGATGAATTATGGAAGGACATGTTGTACCACCATTCCGTCAAGGGAAACCACTAACCCATTGTGTTTGTTTGTCAGATGAAAAGAAACAAATATATCCTTCTAAAAATGTATTCACAATCTCAATTTTCCCATTGGAATGAGGATGGTAATATGAGTTGTGAGCCAATTGAGTACCCAAACTAGAAAATAATTCATTCCAAAAATTTCCAGTGAAAATTAGATCTTTGTCACTTACAATAATCTTAAGGACTCCATGTAGCTTTTGAATTGTTTCCATGAATGTTGCGGTTACTATACTTACTTTGAAAGGATGAGAAAGAGAGAAAAATGGTCATACTTTGTCATTTGATCCACTACTACCATGATGACAGTCTTTCCTTTGGATTTGGGTAAATTATAATAAAATCCATTGAAACTTCTTCCCAATGTTGACTTGCTATAGCTAAGGGTTGTAGGAGACCTGGCGTTTTGATTGTCTCTCCCTTATTCTATTGGCAGATCACACATTTAGAGACAAAATTTTGAACATCAGTTTTAAGACCTTCCCATAAAAGATCCTTCTTGATCTTGTAGTACATTTTCAAAAATCTTGAATGTCCTCTTATAGGAGAAGTGTGCAATTCCAGAAGGACCTTCTGTTTGAGTTGGGAATTATTACATAAATATAAGGGATCATGATACCATAAAAAATCATTCTTCCATACAAATTCATCTAATGAACTGGGGTCCGCTTGTAGTCGTTGAATGATCTTGCACACCTCTTGATATTGCTTCTGTTTTATCCTTGCTTCTTCCACCCAATCAGATCGTGGAATAGAAATAACACATATTAAACTTTCTATTTCTTCTTCTTTCCTTGAAAGGGCATATGGCACAACATTATGTTTTCCTTTTTTGTAGATAATTTCAAATTCATAACCTAGCACATTTGTAACCCAATTTTGTTTCTCTTCCAAAGATAATCTTTTCTCCAAGAAGTACTTCAGACTATCATCATTTGTTTTTACTTTGAAGTGTCTTCCTATTAGGTTAGGGCACTGTTTCTTAATTGCATGTAGTATGGCCAACATTTATTTTTCATAAATGGGTTTGAATAAGTTTTTTCCTTTAAGTTGGTGTCGTGACCACAACAAATCCCCCTTTTATTTTTTGCTCTTATGAGACAAAATAAAGCCACCCCTCCCCCCCCCCTGTCTATCCTACATCTAGATGCTTAACCTACTTGTAATCCTACCTGGCCTACCCTTCCATGACCTATCAAGATAAAAGTGTGAGAAATTGCAAAACATTGATCCTTAAGGAAGCCTTTGTGGACTATACATCATTGAATATAGTGTTGATGTACCTACCCTAATTCAAAGACCTTCTATTGCAACCTTGTCTATGATTGAATGATGTTTTGGTGATTCAATAATAGATTTATCAACTACTAGATCACCCATTGGACATCTAAGGTTGAGAAGGTGGCTTAGTCCTTTACGGTGACACACCTCCTTTCATAGCCAACCCAGTTAACCAACATCTCTTAAGAAATCATGGGATCTATCCATAACAAGAAAGGAAATGGGGAGAAACATATATTAACCAATTTGTGGGAATAACTCAAATCTAGTCTCTCAAATATTTAATTTGGTGGAAATGACAATCTCCTTGCTATCAAAGTGTTTGAACTTGGTGATTCAAAGTTTGGAATTTATAATACTTCAATCTGTAGCATGCTTCTCTCTGTCCGACAGACTCATCATGTTCACCCACATATCATATTGTCAAATTTTCTTGGATCCGAATGACTATAGGATGACGTTCCTTCGAATTGATTTCCATCAACTAAACCATAAGAAAGGCATATGTGGGACTAACCCTTACAATCACAAA
>JASDQU010010426.1:10046-28002 GCA_032191745.1 Picea mariana | reverse complement strand
AAAATATTTTGGTTAGAAAAATGAACCAAAATATTTTGTATGTGGAATCTGCTAGAGAAGGGATGCATATTATTAACCCACATTTTACGCATGTGTGGGATAAATATGATACTCTCCTCTGTGAGGTAAAGGATTGCTATGATGAGGCCACATGTTTCCTTTTCTGGGTATATGCTCTAATCTCATTACATCTGATGATTAAAACACCATGTGTTCAAGTGATGATAGAAGGTCAGGGCTACAACATGATTATCCAACCAAGTAAAACAGAGAGAAGGTTGTGCTATTAACATCACACAGATGTGATTTTAGTCTAAATGAAATAGAACTCAGTTGAATTAATTGTGTGAGATTTCTCCAGTTGATTATTAGAATAAACAGGAATTATAGTTTCATAAGAAATAAATATGAATATGTATGGAACTTGCACTTATGTTGTTTTTTGTCTACGTAGGAGAAGGAGAAATTCATAATGATGCGAAGAGGAACATGATATTGCAAGGTCTTCACTTACAAACCAAGAATAAATCGCATATGATAGAGATGAGGAAGCAAATGTCGTAGATCAAAGATTAGTAGGATAGTCAGTGACAAAAAGATGATTGTGCAAATTGAGTAATGGGCAAAGCTTCCCATACGCTCAGAAGAACCATGTGCATGAATGATGTAAACCATTTTCATTGGTTTGTGGTTGCGGGGATGTGATTGTTTATTAAACCATGTGGAACCTGTATGTACATATTATCGCAACCCGTAAGCCATATACATGACTATTTCTTACATGCAGACAACGAGCCTTGCAAAGGTCATCAAATAACTTCAAGCAACAATTTTCCACAATCTCGCAACCCGTAGATCACATAAGCCCAACCCTTATAAAATTTACCTTTGCGGACCCCACCATGGTGGATACAACCTTTTTTATGCTTACCTTTGCGATTTTATCTGTCGGGAAATTAATCATGCCCAAAATATAATTCCAAACCCACGCCACAAATCTTATGCCCTCAAAATGCCACAAAATCCTGTTGTCTAATAAGTGATGAAACAGTGTTGTGCGTAAATCCTAATCGATATTGTTGAAATGGTCAAGGATTTATTTGTGAACCCGTGACCCGCAGAAGAATCTATGCAGCAAACCTCACTCAGGTTTCCTCCTACCACAATATTAATACATAAAATCTTATGACCCCGAAACCCTGTAACCCGTAAATATACTGAGTAAATTCTTCGCTAAATGCATGAGTTTCCACTCATCAACTTCATTTAAAGTTCCACAAACCTGTATCTATTCCCGCAAACTTACTTACAATGCAAATATGTTTCCAAACCACCTACCAATGATAAATGACATGACCGTTCCAATATGCGTATCATTCAACCTATTATCTCACACGCATGAAATCCCTGGGGAATGAGAGAAGTACAATACAATACATGGAATCCTAGATAGACATATGAAAAATTTAGGTAAATTTAGTTATTGTGGTACACAGGCAAACAATTGTCTGTGGATTTTCAGGTTCTGAGAGATCAATGCAATAAGTAGAGATAAGGCTGGAAGCTAATCACCACACACAAAACCTGATAAACGATGGCTATGCCTAAAGACAAATGAGACACACATGTTACAAGCATTAAAGGTGGATCCACCAAAGGCACACGAGATATTACAGGTTGAAGATAATATGTAGATCACCAACACTCGAAGATTATATGGATCCCAAATAATTAGTGGATGAAGTGTCCTTTTGAGTGGGAAGAACCAAACGAGACAACGATACCAATGCTGTCGTCTCATCATCTCATTCCAAGGAAAATCGTGCTAAACAGTTATATAAGGACACAAAGGACAAGGAAACTTCATTATTTAGAAAATGGAGGAATTAGAGGGCAAGCTTTCATGGCTGCAACATCAAGAGAGATATATTCATTCCCCTGGTTATTTCCACCAAGAGGAACTACCAGGATCTGACATCGCCAAACTAAGGAGGAACTTCACTTGTTTTCGCAAGCAACAAATCACATGTTCTCAAAGAATGTAGGATGTAGTTGGAGATATGGTAGTAATACACATTCCAACATAAGGTCCATCCATATCAAAACGAATATCCAAGTCTTGACCTTGCAACAAGAGCGAGGTAGGCAAATAGAGGTCGAAAACTATTTGTGTTTGCAAAAGGAGAAGGATAGAGGGAAAGCCTAGATTTCCTATTGGATCCCTTGAACAAACATGATAGTTATACGATCAATGAACATGTTTTCATGTAGTTGTTCATCATCTGGACTAAATTTTTAGGGAAAGATCCCTTCACTGCCAAAGATTTCAAGTTTATCACCTTCTCAAGGAGATCACAATCGGAAGAAATATTATGTAATGATTGTTCTATGTTTTGGAAAATCATAAATGTAATGTGAATGGGAAGAGTAGGGAAGTTGTAGCATCAGTAACCAAAAAAAATTGTAGTTAGGAAGGTCAACAGTCCACCTTTAGGCATAAAAGAATTTTGATGTAACCTGAGAAAGGGGGGGGCTGGAGAACCGAAATTGGGTATTGTATAATTATTTATTAGACTCAAAGGTGGATATGAAAGCTCTTTGCTTGTTGTTGTATTTTTGAAAATGAACTATTTATTTGAGGGAGAATAATAGCAAGCAATTTCATGATGCATTGTTGGTGATTGTTTTCTACAAGTGTTTTCAATTTATCATTCTTGTCAATTGTCATTTGTAGAGAATAATTATAAATGGATTGTGAATTCAATTATAAGAACATGCTTATGGTCATCTATATGCAAACAAGTATGCAATATGATTTGATTATGTGAAATAAGAACTATTTATGTTTTACACATTAAATTGTACACTTTTAATTGACTTTGCTACTGTTAGAATAGGATTGCATTACCACATTAGAATAATTATGTATTTAGGATTTAGATTAGCTTAGATGAAAATGTTTCTCTTCCAAGAGAAATTCATTTATTTAGCGACAATCGGGCCCATATACTGGTGGGGATTGACATTCAAATGAGAGTGGGTCTAATTAGGACTTAACATCAGACAACTCTCTCTTATGCCGACGTCGAGATTTTTGCTTGTGCCAATAGTTGGCTACTTTCAAAGGCAAGGGGTCTTCCTTCTTGCATTAAAACTGCACCAATGCCATGCCCCGAGGCATCACATTCCACAATAAATGTTTTTTTGAAGTCAGGTGTGGCAAGAACAAGAGTTATACACATAGCCTCCTTAAGTTTTTCAAAATCTTTGGTTGTTGCTTGAGTCCAAGAAAATGCTTCCTTCTTTAATAATGTTGTTAAAGGTGTTGTTATTTGACCATAGTTCTTGAGAAACTTGTGGTAATATCCTTTCAATGCTAATAATCCTCTAAGTTTATTCAAGGTTTTAGGAATTGGCCATTTCCTTGTAGCTTTAATTTTGTTAGGGTCCACTTTTACACCTCCATGATATACAATATGACCCAAATATTCTACTTCTTGAACCTTGAAGGCACACTTGGAAGGATTTACATAAAGTTGTTGCTCTTCAAATAATTGTAATACTCCATCAATACGTTGTACATGCTCTTCCTAAGATTTGTTGTAGATTAGTATGTCATAAAAAATACTAACACAAATTTTCTAAGGAAGGGCTTGAAAATAGAATTCATCAAGCTTTGAAATATTGAAGGTGCATTCGTAATTCCAAATGGCATAACCAAAAACTTATAATGACCTTCATGTGTTCTAAAATTTGTCTTGAGAATGTCTTCCTATCTCATTATGATTTGATGATATCCCAAACAAAGATCCAAGTTTATAAAGAAAATTTCTCTATGCAATTCATCTAATAATTCATCAATAACAGGAATAGGAACCTTATCTTTGATGGTCATTTTGTTGAGATGTCTATAATATTGACACATACGCCATGAATCATCCTTTTTCATAATCATCACTATTGGTGAAGAGAAAGAACTTTGGCTAGGTTGAATGATGTCAACATCTAACATTTCTTGGATCATATGCTCAATCTCACTCTTCTGTGCATATGGATATCTATAAGGCTTAATGTTAGGTGGTACACTTACTGATTGAAAATGAATAACATGGTCATGATCTCGAGCAGGTGGAAGACCCTTAGGAATTTCTCCAAATAACTGGAATGATTATTGATAACTATTTGGTGATCCAATGGAGTAGAGGAAATAGATTTTTGACCATCTAGTGAGCACAATTGTGAAATTACACCATGATGTCCCTTTTTGAGTAATTTTGTCATGCTATTAGAGCCTATCACCTTATAGGGTTTCCCTTGGATACCTCTAAGCTCAATTTTGTTTCCTTCCTAGGAAAATCTCATGAAAAGATCTTGAAAATTAAGGGCCACTGTTCCCAAGGATTGTAACCATTGGACCCCTAATACAACATCAACACCATCCATTTGAATGGAAATCATGGGACTATCCAAAAAATTCTCTCCCATATTGAGTTTAATACTATGGAACTTCCTAAAACAATTTATAGTACCTCCATCGACAATTATCTTGAAACTGTGGTGCTGGAAATACAAAGCAGTTGAGATCTTTTGCTAATTTGTAATTGATGAAGTTATGGGTACTACCATAATCAATCGACATTGTTACTTTTTTTCTTTTTGATGTATCCTTATATATTTAGGGTTTATGGAATAATGATGTTGGCCAATGCATGACAAGATATTGTTGGAGTAGTATCTTCTAGATCCAGATCTTGTGATGGTTCAAATTATTGATCTTCTTCCTCTTCACGGTCTATGTAGAACAATTTATTTTCACTGCATTTATGTTGCTTACTATAATTGTTGTCACAATTGAAACATAGTCCCTTTGCTCTTCTTTCATCCATTTGTTGATGTGTCAACCTTGTCAGTTGAGTGAGGTTAGGAGAGGGCACATGGTTCTCTTTATAGTTGCTAGTGGCCACCCTTCCAGTGACCATATTTTTGTTTTCCACTTTCCTTTCCATATTGAAAGCTTGCACTAGGGATTTAGGTTAGAAAAGATGCATCTCAAGTTGAATGGTCTCCTTTAAAGTGCCCATAAAGAGATCTAACAAATTATCCTCGGGAATTTTCTTTACCCTAAGACTCAGCTTTTGGAATTGTTGAATGTACTATGTAATTGGACCTTTTTTCCGAAGATTTATCAATTGCCTAATCAATGTATTTCTCTTAATATCCCCATGATGTGATATCAATTCATCCGTAAAAATGGACTAAGAGATAATATAATTATTTTTCTTTCACAAAGCCATTGATACCAAACAAATTGATCATTTTCTAAATACAAGGATGCAATAGGAACCTTTTGTGAGCTTGGCACTTGGTGTCGATGAAAGCATTGCTCAATCTATAATATCCATGTTATAATAACTTTACCATCAAACTTCCTCATATCAATCTTTGGAATGTAATAGTTTCGTTGCATTGAAACCTCGACAAATTGGAACTTGAAGTGATGAATAATCACAATTTTGGGACTCAATCTTTATTTCCTCTAGATTTTCATGATTACCTTGTATTTTGATATCTCTTTTAGGGAGTCTCTCTTGTAGAGCATGTAAGATCATGGAAGACATGGAATTTTTCAATTCTAACATCTTCTTTTCCATATGCTCCATATTTTCATCCATCTTCCTTTTTGTTAGTTCCATCTTTCCTTCCATTTCTGTTTGAGTATTCGTCAAATCAACCTTTTTCATTGACCTATCATTCAATTCGTCGATTTGATTGTTCAATTTGGATAGTTGGTTTTGTATCTCCTCATTTTATTCATGATTTATGGAGGATATTTCTAAAGGTTTAATTGGTGAAATATTTTTTGGATCTTTCTTTGGAGCCATGGAAAAAAATTACTAGGTCCTAAGGACAAGGGAGTGTTAGATGTTGTAGATATTTGATATACGTGTGGGGTCCAACAATAATACTCGGCCCAATATCTCAGGGCACTAACTAAGGAGGATCAACCATGCTCTTAGTCGTACTACACGACTACCCAGGTACTAGAGAGTGGTCACCCTGAGTGTTATTCTCAATGTACTATAGCAACAAGATGATTTAATATCTTATCTAAGCCTAGTTTTAGGTCTACCCAGGGGACTTTCTATATACCCAAAGGAACATGAAAGTGAGATTCCGTCTACAGGTATTGTTTAATGCGATACTACTTGAAGGGGTTCCAATAGGGGTTTCCAACATGTGAAACAATATGTTTCTAGCAACCACGTGAAACCATGAGTATTTTTTGTGTGTGTTTTTTCCCAATCATAGTTTTACCTACTTAACAATATATCATGTGCTATTTAAAGACATCTTTTTTTTTTTTAATCATCTTGCTAACCATATAAAAATCTCTTAAAATGACTAGACAATAATTCGTGCAAAAATCCTCACTTCCACAAGAAAGGTATCATAAATTATAATGATTCAAAATTTGAAATTTTTTCCACATGTACTTCATTGTGTCAACTTAGGATTATGTAAATTTTAGAGTCATAAACTTCACTGAAAAACATTACAATGAAAATGCCAAGATAATTGATTTCAAGATTAGTCACAAACCTTGTCTTACATGGACCATATCTCCAAAAGTATAGTGAATTAGAACGTGAAATTTTGACCACATGTACCATAACATGTCTCTTGAGTCTCCATAAAATTTCACTATCTAAAACCTCCCAGAAAAAAGTTATAGCGAAATTCCAAGTTCAGTCATTCAAAATTGAATTCAAGATGAGTAAAAAACCCTATCTTCCTATTGGAAAGTTTGTGTCATTGATGTCAACACTGTAGGGGGGGATTGTTGGATAGTTTGTGTCATTGATGTCAACACTGTAGGATGTGTTTGTTTGACCGATTATTTGACAATGTCATTGATGACAAGATGTTTCTGTAAGGATGACAACAATGGTATGATCACATCATGTGATTGTGGATGAGAATGTGATGACATCTACTGACATGGAAATGTTATTAATCGAGGCTTTGTTAATAAAAAAAGGAGTCTTTGATGAAATAATCATTTGATTTGATTGTAGAGAAGGAAAGGGTCTTATTCGTGAAAGAACCATTTGAGTGAGTAATATGGAAGCTAATGAAATAGAAGTTGTTAAATGTGAGGCCAGAGAGTCTTTTAAAGGTCTATATGAATGTGTTCCACAAGAAAGAAACAATATTAAAGAAAGACAAAGTTAGATACAAAAATGCCTATGAAACATGAGAAAAAACCATTGAATGATGATGAATTTGGAAGAAAAATAAGGAAAGGGGCCAATGACAGTTAATCATATGGCATTCTCTATACTAGGAGAGCGAGATCCAACCTTGAATAAAAAGGAGATATTGGCAGTCCTTAACCTAACGCGCATCACGAACATATGCAGAGGATAATGTGAGAGGCAACCTGCGCGCGGTGGTTTATATTAAACCACCCTTGGACATGTGGAGAGCATAAAGTTAAACACAACCCTCCTCATGGTGGATTTTAAATCCACTACTTGATCATCTACAAAACTATAAGGAAAACCACTATTGTAAAGTGGTATAAAACCATCACGTGGGAATCAACGACCACTAAGTGTTGTAGCTACTTGATGTGGACATAATAATATCATACCTGGCGGGTGATCAACAAGTTGGCAGACGAGATCCAACCATCTAATAAAATGTAAGATCAATGGTCTATAAGAATTATGGGCGATCAACAAGTGCACAAACTAAAAAGTTGGACCCCTTCGCAATTTGGAAATATGCGCCATAGAAGAGAGCACATGTCACAATATTGTTATTGCGGCCCCCCTTTGTATTGGGATTCCAACCAGGTGTCCACCCCCCCACAATAAGGCCCGTGATCCCATGCATCTGGTTCTATGCACATCAGGCTAAACCATTCAACAAAGGAAAAACAAGCCCCGAAGGGCTTAAGGGATTATACTCTGTGAAAACTTTTCAATGGCGTTTATGAAGCTTTGGTCGACTCACAGAACATTGTTGTTCATGCTAAGGTCCACATAAAATTAGTTCGAACTATATATATAAATGACATTTATGGGAGATGAGTTTGTGCGATCGATCATAATATAAGAAGACTTGAAGAGGTTATTAGATAATACTTCGGGCATACATAGAGCTGATGTGGGTGTACAAAGACCTGATGAATTCATGACTGCGATGATGTAATGAATTTCTGGCTTGAAGATTAGTTCCTAAGCCTATGTATATTATTTTGATTTATGGACATTGCACTTGCAGGGATATGCCCAATACAAAAATATGAAGAGAACATTTTGCAAATGATGTGGTGGTCATTCTAGCTTTGTTGAGGGGTTGAATCTGTGGGAATGAAAAGTGCGCGAGAGAAAAAGTGTGAGGAGAAGAGGATCTGTGATCTGTGAGAAGTTGTTGATAAGCAGTAAAGATGATCTAAAGCTTGAGCACACAGAGGATGAAGCATGCTGGAGAAGTTCATTAAAACAAATTAAGTCATTTATGCAAATTCAAGGGTGGCAGGGTGGAGCAAGGAAAGATTGAGTTGGAGCTCAATTTACAGGTTGGTGCCTACAGGATTGGTGTCCTCATCCATTTGCACATTGGTGCATGTTTGTAGGTTGGTGCCTACAGAGGATCATCGTCCTCATTCATTTGTAGGTTGGTGCCTACATAGGATTGGTGTCCTCATTGATAGTTATTCCTACATTAATTGATATTCATTTGTAAATATTTAAGATCTTCACAATATTGATTTCCACCTCTATATTTGTAAATGTGTTGAATATTGTCTGATATTATGATAAGTACATTTATGGTATAACTGATTGCAAGTATGAATCCTAAATATGTTTTAAAATCACATCAAAATAAATATTGTTAAAAATATATAGTATTGATTCACCCCCCCTCTCATCACTATTGAACATTTCAACACTTCCATAGGCTATATTTTCAAAATTATAATGACTCGAAACCTGGAATTTTTACCATAGGTACTTTGATATGTCTCTTAAGTAACCTCCAAATTTCATTGTCTGAAGCATCCCCCAAAAAAAGTCACAATGAAAAATTCCAAGATGACTCACTTGAAGCAACAAAAACCTAGGATTGAAGCTCTGAAACCAAATGTTATGAACCAATGCCTTGAGAATGATAACAAATCAATGGATAATAGTCCACTTTGAGGGGGGAACCTCTGTTTACAATATATTCAATGTACAGGATGATATATGATGATCCTAAGACTAGGTCTCCTTGGTATATATATAGGAGACAAGAGGTACAATGATAATGAAAGGTTGCAATGAAGGGTTCTAGCCTACGTACAAATATAAGACTAAAAATGTAATAATTCAATATCTAGGGCTTAATAATGGGTTCTATACATAACATGGTGCTTTGTCTAGGGCTTAATAGTTTTAAGTCCCACTGATTAAATCTCTTTGACCGATTAGAAAATGGAATGCGTGAAATTTTAAAATTTTGAATTTTCAAAAAATTAAACTTTATACCTTTTTTTTTAAAACATCGTTGATTAACTATTTCATTGATATCTTCTATTTGGAAAATAGATTGCTACTGAATCCTATGATTGAAGTCATTTTCAATTCTCTTAAATGATTCTTGGATTTCTTCCCGTGAAGAAGGTACATATTTGAAAATTTTAGGTCTTCTATCTTTGTAACGTTTTTCCACACTGAGGAATATATTAAGAAAATTAGTAATAAACATTGCTTAATTTATCAATATCACTTTAGCCATTCCATCGAACCACCCAAACCAATTGTAGGTAGAATTACCTAACATTTCAAATGTACCGCGATTTGTTTTTTTTCATCTTTTGGTAAAAATATATCAACTATTTATTTGCTTATTAAATAATTATTATTTACTTGAAGTATATATCCCAATAAAATCCATCAAGCACTTCCCCTCATTATAAGGATGGTATCGAGGGTAAACCAAATTTTGCAAAATCTTGAGGCTTTGTGAGCAATCTCATGATGATCATGACATTCAAAAAATGGCTCACGAAGTACATCATATCACAATGTGTGATTTAAACCCAGTGAAGAGGATAACAATTTTCCTCACAACCAATTATATTGAACCCACTTGACATTTATTATTATTATTATTATTTTTTTTTTGTTAACTCAATATAACTTAAACCATGCATTTTCATATATAAATTTTGAATCTCTTCCACATTTAAATATCTGATATGTTGATTACATGTTATTCTCCCCATCATGAATTGAAATAACATCATCTTATTACGCCGAAGGCGTTCTTTTAGGGGGAGTTCTCTCTCGACTTTTTGTCCCCGACTTTTTTTCATCTGTCCATATCCATTTGCAACGGTACATGTGTTTTTTTAATCTGCCACGTGTGATTGTCATCCACCGCCTCAATGTCAATTCTTGCCTTCACCCATACGCTACTGCATGACTGATGTTTGCTTACACTGAAAGGTCTATTTCTCAGCTTCTTTAAATTAGCATACCCTCTAACTCAATCCTTTTTTTTTTAGTTTTCTCAATACCAATATACCCAATGGTCCCAAATCATATCTTCTGCCAGGATAGAAGAGAATAGTTGCTAGATCGAGTGGGTATCATGAGTTTTAATGTTTCTGATATGATGGAGTAGCAACAACAGTTTCGCTAGTCGAAGAGGCTTTTGGAGAATGTATGGGCTTGCATCATCGAACAAGTCCACTCTGATGAAGATTCAGAGGTCTACCACATGAGTTCTGATCAACATAAAGTAGCCCATCTAAATGGAACAACGGTAAACGATTCTCTCTACATTCATGAATCCCTGTGAGTAATAAGCTCGACGAAGTCCCTAAATTATGAATTAAATAGTACTACTGGAGAGAAGAAGGCCCAAATTAAATCAAACCTCAGCACAATTGAAGATGGCATCAACCCGAATGCCTCTGACGATTGTTCGCAAGCTGTAATTACTGCGCATGAATTCAACAAGTTTTTGGAAAGGATTTCGAGCCTTAGATGATGGTGGAGCATGGAATCTGAAGCTCTCGATTTTTCACTATGCCTGTTATCCAATGCCTCCACAAAAACATGGTCGCACAGGTTTCATTTTAATTCGGCGTGTCTTACGTTTGTTTATAGGTCAATAAAAATTGTTTAAAGATTAGGGTTTATTTTACATGTCCAACGCTTGCACGTAGTTCTAAGATAATAGTCTGTGTTGATTATTTTCATTGCAGACTAGTGAGGCTATACATTTTTATTTCCATGGGTACTCTCTTTCCCCATTTTAAGATTTTTTCTTTTCTGCCCCCCTCTGAATATTTATATTGTAGACTTCTGAACTTTTTGTAATTTGCTACAATGTTTTCCTTCAAATATCTCAAACTTTGGATGAGATTAGAACTGAGGATGGGATTTTCTATACAGATGCAAGCAATTTGTTGATTGTGTTTATGGACACCGACATGTTGTCATGTTTTGTTTCCATCGATGGTGGAGTTTGATCTTCCTGCGTTTTTTGTTTTTGTTTTCTTTTTGCCCAATTGAATATTTATTATGCATAACAGAAATAACAGGTAAAGAAGCAATTTGCAATTTTACAACTCAAATTGTGACTACTCTCGTATCAAAATGTGATGACCTACGCATAGCAGAAATAACAGGTAAAGAAACAATTTGCATTTTCACAACTCAAATTCTGACTTCTCTCGAAATTCATTAGAGGAAAGATGTTCGACGTATTCAGAAAAAAATCTATCTATTTCATCCAAGAGGACTATAATGAGGAGGACGAAGGTTGGGGAGCGGGGTTGTTTCAGTTTGGTTCGAATCCGACAGACCTTGAGGAGAGAAAGAAATAGTTCAGTATTGAATGGTCCCTGCCTGCCCCTAAGTTTTATTCTACCCAGCTGAAGGAAATCTTTAAAGATGATGCTTAAATGTTCTGCCACATGTCTTCTCCATACACTTCTAGACCGACGAAATATATCAGGACCTCGCCTCATGAGGTTATGGACCTGCCTAAGAGCCATGGAATCCTAATGGAACCTCTTCAATTGAAGCAAGAAAATAAGATAACATGAGACTCACCAGTTTTGGACATGGGAACTCAGTGGGGAGATTTTCAATATCATTATCAAGAAGTGACAGCCTTCTGCAATCCTCATTGTGAATCGTAAGAAAATTCACCGTCGAAAGGGCAGTTAGAATGAACTGATTTTTTTTTTCTTTAATCCACCATCCTCGTGTTAAGGTCGAGAACCCCTTTATGGAGTCAAAATTTCTCAGCTGAAATGTGAATGGCGCTGTTGAATTGTATTTTTTTAATCTAAAATTAATTAAAGATCATTTTGAATTTGATTAAATTATAAATATTTTTATTTTTTATTTTTTTATATCAATTGGAAAATTATATTATAGCGACAAAATTACATCATTGTATTGTTTCAAAAATTTTGGTAAAAAAATAGTGCCAAACTACATATCAATTACAAAGCATATCTATTTCTTGATGTCGTAAACTCTGTAATATATGTCTATAATTCTAACAACCGTAAAAAAACATGATACTTAATAGAAAGCATGACGACTCATATCTTCTAGATCTGCATTCCATGGGATAGAGCACTGCTTCACTCTCTCCATGTCTTCAACAAGATGGTGTGCAATTTCCCCGAGTTGAATTCACTGACAGTGTTTGGTTGGAAGTCCCTGGCTGATCTCTCTTGCTCAAATTTAGAAATATTTTTCTGAGCAAGTTACATTATGCTTCAAGGACAATGATTTGTTTCTTATGTTGAACAAGAGTCCCCATGATTGATGCAAACTGAGAGGTGGCCTAGTGGTCGTTCTCATGGATTTTTGAGAGCTTCAATAGCTAAAATATAAGAGTTCACCATGTTATTTGTGAGATGGAAATATATATTGGCGAGAAGGAGGAGAATTGTTTATTCAAGGCAAGCCAAATGCTGCACAATTTTCCAACAAGTAACAATGAGGTAGGATTCCTCTTAGCTAGCAATGTTGATGTATTCGACAAGGTCCTTTACACCTTGGACTGTAGTAGATAAGTCTCCAATTAAAACCTAGCAGCTTTGAATATGCTTATTCTGATAACATATTGAGAAATAGTTTGGAGGATTTGTAGGTTGGGTTCATGAGGGTTAAGAATAAAGAGCTCGAGGTGAATATATACAACAAAATTTGGCATCATTTTCTGAGTCCATTAATCGGAGTCGCCTGCCAGAAGAGTATGCCAATGTTGAAAGAATTATAATAACAAAATACAAGACAATGGCAAGGGTTCGAAGCCCAAGGATGGGAAGATGGAGAGAAAAGCAGTGGTTATTGAGATACAACCAAGAAAGAGGTCGAGCATGACTCAAGAATAGTGCGCTTATCTCAGTTGACTAGAGGTAAATATCGTCACAGTAAATTCCGCACAACAAAAGGACTTCATGACATAAGGGTTAGGTTGTATGGTCCTACGAAAGATTCAATTATATGACCTACAAGACAGACTATGCCTGGAGCAGCCCATTATGGTTGTGGACTAGTCAATTAAGGCTACCAAATCAACTATAGATGAGCTTACCATATAAGACGCGGAATATGCTTATGCTTCTGCAAGTAACTTGGCTCAACTAACTTCCTCAAACTGTTCCAATGTCGAGTATTGTGTTGGATCGCCCAGAGAGAGTGCAATTGTTGTTGTTGCATCTGGTCTCATGACGTTTAGAGTTGGCATTAGCTCGTCAAAATCCCAACGGATGGATTCTCATAATTCTATTAATGGAAAGGCTATATCCACTAGGAATCTGAAGGAATCGGACTTGGCAAGAAGTAGCAGCAACATCTCAGACGGTAGCATCAAGGGATTAATTGAACATGCATCCAATTGTTCGATGTCAAATTCAACGGCTTCCAGGAGAGAGGCAAGATTAAAATCAAGGGAATGAGTGAGGAGGAAATCGGTCTCAACCCAAAACCCTGTTGGATCTCCATCAACCATCCAACAATTGAACTCGATGAAGCCTTCTTTAACCAGTCTCCTTAAGAGCTCTTTTCTTTACCCTACACTTCCATTGGAGTCCCATTACAACAAAAATTATAACCCATGTGGAACTCAATATAGGTGTTGTTCGAGATAAATAGTGTACAACAACTGTGGGGTTATAATAATATGCCATCTTACACAGACTTGTTATTTACCCAAGATTCTCATCTACTTAAAAACATGCCTTATTATTCCACATCAACACTCCATTAGGCATTTTGGAATTTTGGTTCCACATTTGTTCCCACGCTTTCTAATGATATACATGTTGATACTAAGAGGGGGGTGAATCAGTATCAAGTACAATTTAAAACCTTTTTCAACTTATACTTAAACCATTCAATTATATCCAATAAGCAATGAACAATAGTATAAGAGTTACACCAATACACCATGCGCAATATATGAGAAATAATCAATAGTTATTGTTCAAGGGAAGTAATGACTTCCAAATGTAAAGGGAGGGATAAACCTCCAAGAGGAAGATACAATCGTCCAATATCAAGAGAGATTTGAACTCTTCATCCTTGCCCCTTCCTTCCACCCAAGAATATACGAGAGATAATAAAACTTCACATTAAATCATCACCATCAACCAACCATCACATAGAACCTGATAATGCTTCCTGAGACTTTTTCAATTTATGCAATTATTCAATTCTTGGAGTACTCTGATCCTGTAGATAACATTACTCAATGTATTCTCTAAAAATCTTCCAAGTTTCACTCCTTGAATCCTCCTCAAAAAGAAGTTATAGAAAGAATGGTAGACTTTATTCAATTCTGGTCTATTCAGGAGAGTGAACTTGCACAGAATGCCCCGCGCTCAATATTTAACATCCGATTGTAAAACTTGCACACAAGAAACCAAAGTCCGTACTCTTTCCAATGAAGTTTTTCCCACTTCATTTGGATTCTCTATGAAGAAGTTATGATTGTTTTACCCGGAACACTTGTTTATTGACTAGCTTCAGGACTGGTCACAAACCCTATCTTCCACAGAGTGTATCTCCATAATTATAGAGAATAAAGAGATGAAATTTTTCCCACAGGCACCTTGATATGTCTTCTCAATACCATATCAATTTCACCACATGAATCGTTCTAGAAAAAAAAAATTAGCAGAAATGGTAAGATGACCTGAAAATAACATACCTTAGAACACATCACCAAAAGACTTCATCCTCCCTTGAAATCCAGCCTTCTTTACTTCTGATTTCCTCTGAAATTCGACTTGTGTATCAAATGAATGTATAATGATATTTATTTATACCATTTATGTCACTTCCTTTTAACATTAGGGCCGACCTAACACTTTCTTATTTTGTAATTCTTTTCTTTAATTGTCTTCAGGGCCTACATGTATTTCCTTCTTCAATTCACTTTGTCATCTTCAAAAATTCATTTCTCCTCAACCATGAGGATCCATGTGATGTGACACATACCATCAGAAATAACATGATGTATACTATCCATCTGTGGGTGTTGTATATGCATGTGCATTTTCCTTCATGTCCAAATACCTTCATCAATCTTGCGGTCCAAAACCCATGACTAGGGTTGACATCAATGACAACAACCAATATTCCAACAATATCCCCCTTTGTCATTGATGGCAACACTCATGTTCCCCCTATCATCATGATCCCAATTTCTCTCCCCCTTTGACATCAATGGCAAAGGGTAGGGCTTCTCCCCCTGGGTTTAATGGAAAAAGGTAACTCTCTTCTTTGGGGCTGCTCCCCCTGAACATGTGGCACTCAATAATACTTCATCCTTATTTTTGGTCTTTGGGACTTTTTCTTCCTTGGAATACTTTTATGTGGCTTCGATATTATCTCTCTTCTTCATGTCTAGGATGTATATGTTGTTCGGTCTTCTTGTTGCAGTTGCAACCAATCTTCTTGTGTTATTTTCTCTGATTTTACATTTTCGGGAGCCAAACGTAAGAGTGTATCCTTGATCACACATTTTACTAACACTGAGTAGATTATGATTCAAGTCTTCAACCAATAGGACATTCTTTTCTTTTACATTTTTTCTTCCAAGTTCTACTACACCTTCTCCAAGTATTTTGGCAGATGAGTCATCTCCAAATGCAACATTGGCACCCTTTCTCTTCAAGCTGATGAATTTGTCTTGATCCCCGGTCATGTGTGAAGAACATCCACTGTCTATGTGCCATTCATCTTCTTCTTTACATTCTTCAGTGGTTAATGCTATTCGACAATCTTCATTGTTTGGAATCTCTTTCCTTCTCCATATTGTGGTTGGCATAGAGACATCTTCATTCATATATCTGCAATCTCGTGCTTTGTGTCCAAGATAATTACATTTGTAGCATACAATATTTTTTTCCATCAATGGGTAAAATGAATTATAACTTCTGTTGACAAATCCACGATTATTTCCATATCTTTTGTTTACACCATTCATGTTTCTTGCGTATTTGTTCATTTCATTGATTCTGCAATTAATTGCCTTATGTCCAAAAATTTTGCAAGTATAACAATGACCAAGAAAGAAATTTTGATACCTGGAAGTAAGTGACATTCTTTTTGATGTAGTCCATCTAGGTTCATGATCTACTCTTCTTTAGTTTCTTTCATACTAAATGAATATTCTTTGATTCCTGAAGGTAGGATGTCTTCTTGGATATTCATCTCTTTTGTAATGATTCCTTCTTTCTGGTATCTTGGTCCACTTCTCATCAACTGTCTGTGTAGCTCGTTCTTCAACCTTATTGTTGGTATTTGCATATTGTTTGTATGAAGTTTCATCCATGCATCCAAGATGTGTTAATTCTTTTGGCACTTGAGAGTTTCTTAAGCTCTTCCTCAATGAGACAACTTCTTGTTCAAGTTTCTCACAATCTTCTTCTTTCTTTATCATTTGGACCTTCTTTACTTCTGCTATTCTTCTTTCTTCTTTGAGTAGAGTTTTCAAGGAAATGGTTTCTTCTCTTAGTTTCTGAAAGTCTTCTAATTGTTTCTTTAATCTTACAACTGTCTTTTCATAACTACCCAATTCACTTCTTTGTTTTCTACGCGTRTCTTTGAGCTTGCTATTTTCAATCTCAACATGCTTCAACTTTTTAAGATTCTCATCTTCTTTTTGAATCATTTCTACTTCATGATTTCCTTCTTCTTCATTGTCATCTCTTTCAATCCTTGGATGAGAACATTCAAATTCAACATGTCATACTCCTTCATAATTAAAGCAAAAGAACTGACCTCTATTTTCTTCTTTGAAATCTGAGATGTTGTAATCTTGTTCAACTTCTGCTTCTGCTTCTTCCCTTGCATAAAGTTCTTGTAGCTTGTCCCAAATATCTTTTTTTGATGCACATGATCCCACCTTGGATTCTCTATGAAGAAGTTATGATTGTTTTACCCGGAACACCTATTTATTGACTAGCTTTAGGACTAGTCACAAACCTTATCTTCCACGGAGTGTATCTCCATAATTATAGAGAATCAAGAGCTGAAATTTTTACCACAAGTACCTTGATATGTCTTCTCAATACCATAGCAATTTCACCATCTGAATCGTTCTAGAAAAAAAATTATAGCAAAAATGGTAAGATGACCTGAAAATAACATACCTTAGAACTCATCACCAAAAGACTCATCCTCCCTTGAAATCCGGACTTTTTTACTTATGATTTCCTCTAAAATTCGACTTGTGTATCAAATGAATGTATAATGATATTTATTTATACCATTTATGTCACTTCCTTTTAACATTAGGGCCGACCTGACACTTTCTTATTTTGTAATTCTTTTCTTTAATTATCTTCAGGGCCTACATGTATTTCCTTCTTCAATTCACTTTGTCATCTTCAAAAATTCATTTCTCCTCAACCATGAGG
>JASDQU010010426.1:0-10026 GCA_032191745.1 Picea mariana | reverse complement strand
TCTTTGAGCTTGCTATTTTCAATCTCAACATGCTTCAACTTTTTAAGATTCTCATCTTCTTTTTGAATCATTTCTACTTCATGATTTCCTTCTTCTTCATTGTCATCTCTTTCAATCCTTGGATGAGAACATTCAAATTCAACATGTCATACTCCTTCATAATTAAAGCAAAAGAACTGACCTCTATTTTCTTCTTTGAAATCTGAGATGTTGTAATCTTGTTCAACTTCTGCTTCTGCTTCTTCCCTTGCATAAAGTTCTTGTAGCTTGTCCCAAATATCTTTTTTTGATGCACATGATCCCACCTTGGATTCTCTATGAAGAAGTTATGATTGTTTTACCCGGAACACCTATTTATTGACTAGCTTTAGGACTAGTCACAAACCTTATCTTCCACGGAGTGTATCTCCATAATTATAGAGAATCAAGAGCTGAAATTTTTACCACAAGTACCTTGATATGTCTTCTCAATACCATAGCAATTTCACCATCTGAATCGTTCTAGAAAAAAAATTATAGCAAAAATGGTAAGATGACCTGAAAATAACATACCTTAGAACTCATCACCAAAAGACTCATCCTCCCTTGAAATCCGGACTTTTTTACTTATGATTTCCTCTAAAATTCGACTTGTGTATCAAATGAATGTATAATGATATTTATTTATACCATTTATGTCACTTCCTTTTAACATTAGGGCCGACCTGACACTTTCTTATTTTGTAATTCTTTTCTTTAATTATCTTCAGGGCCTACATGTATTTCCTTCTTCAATTCACTTTGTCATCTTCAAAAATTCATTTCTCCTCAACCATGAGGATCCACGTGATGTGACACATACCACTAGAAACAACATGATGTATACTATCCATCCATGGGTGTTTTATATGCATGTGCATTTTCCTTCATGTCCAAATACCTTCATCAATCTTGCGGTCCAAAACCCATGACTAGGGTTGACATCAATGACAACAACCAATATTCCAACAATACATTTGTCGACGTCAAGCCTCTCTGGTAGGGGACGCCTTCAGTGCAATCCGTCTTCTCTTACCAATAATCCTTCTTTATCCCATGCTCAGAACAATGCCTATCATGAAGCCTCTGCAAAAGCAACACATGATTTCAGGAAACACTCTTCGATATTTTCTTCGGTGTTTCCTTCCCTGCTTCGGGGTATTGCTTTATATTACTTTGTGGTATAGATCCATCTTCTCTTGATATCTTTTGTAATATAAATAGTGAGATCTCTTGACACACATAGTTTGGCGGCCATGCAAAATGGGCCATCTAAATAATCTTTATGTTGAATATTCTAGATAACGAGGGTGGCACATAAATGCCAAGCCATATGATAATTCATTCATTTCCATATTTTGTTTGGATATAAAACAACTGAGTAATAAAGCACTTGTTTATGGAAGCAACAGAAAGGGCAAAGACTCGAATCAAGGTTGGGTTGAAATTTATTAAAAATAAAGCACATGTTTATGGAAGCAACAGAAAAGGCAAAGACTCGAATTAAGGTTGGGTTGAAAATTATTAAAAACAAGTTAAGTTAATTTATTTATTTTCATAAAAAAAATAAAAACAATTCAATGTTTATATGGTTGGATATTACTAATTAAGAAATTAAGAAATGGGAATCCAAGTCATTTTGAACTAATTAAGTTAAATAATAAAAACAACTCAATGGTATGGTTTGCTATTACTAATTAAAAAATTAAACAACTAAGTTAAGTATTTTACACTAGTAACATGGAAAAACTTATTAGACACTTATTTTGTTTGGATGCATTTTATTTGAAATCCATTATATCTAAAGATTAACAAAGCTACACCAAATATCAAGTACCAAGTGCACACACAAAACAATCATTAAGTGCATACATAAAACAATCTCGATGACAAATGACTCTATACCATGTGCACATAGAGATACTTCTATCAATGTGAGAAAGAGGAAAGCAATGATGTGAGATTAAATTGTTCATTGATGCCCATTTTCATAGGAATATTGTTTTTAGTTCAACTAAAAATTCATCCAGAAATGTAATTTCACTTTAGTTCAAGTTTCATCCATAGTTTTTAGAAGACTTAAATCCTTGAAAATAAAAATAAAAACATGGTTTGGCTCGAACTTTTTCTTTGGTGATTCATAAAATTTCAACATAGGTAGTTGAAAAGGAGATGAGTTCATGTCCTCTTTTAAATCTCCAAAAATAAATGGGGTGAACCACTTTGAGATATTTAATTATTTTAATATACATGAAACATATTTTGGTTTCCATAAAAAAACCTATGAACTATTTTAATTGGTTCATGCTTCACTGTTCAATATTTCACCTCTACTCTTAAAATCTTAGGTTCACTTTTTCAACTTTTAAATTACTACAAATATTGAGGAGACAAATATCTAGGATACCAGGTCAATAAGAGGCACCAAACCACACAATGAGAATAAAAGAAGGAATCGAACCATGAGGCCTTGTCCTCTCACATACCTCTTGGTTTCACTCTCACCTTATTGTTTAAGTGAATTGCCACATTGAGTAACAAACATGATATATTCACATACTACAAGAATTCTACAAATCTAAATCGCTTTTCATGTACAATCAAACCCCTGATAGAGTAAAAAAAAAAAAAAAGGTAGAAAGTGTTATTTGATATATACAACTAATCAAAGGATGGTGATGTTTTATGGAGGTTTTATTCTTTAAAATTGTCATAAAGTTTAGTAGTTCAAAGCATTGGAGCATTACCATTGAATGTTTATAGGGAAGACGAATGTGTTAAAAGCTTGTTGAATGTTTTTTTTTTGTTTGAGATGGGGCAACTCAATGTTTGGATATAACAAGAAGCGCCTAGTTCCTATGACTGCGGGGAATGCCCTTTTTTATTTTTGTGCAATGTGGCCTATCGATCTCATATGACCCCATATTTTTCAACTTCTATCAACTACTCGCAACAATATCCAAATATGCAACAATGACTTTCAATTTCCTTCTAATCCATTAGTCCTCAAGAGATTTCCTTTATATATCACCACCTCTCTATCACGTACTCCCACCAAATATCCATTAATGATTAATCAATTGACTAAGAAATAGATAGAACCTATTAAAGGGTTTCTATATTGGCTACTCATTAACCATCCAAAAAAATACACCTACTTTCTTTGGGCAATATAACCACTCACATTCACTTCGACATGCCCTTTCCCTCGTCGTCTGTCTGCATCATATTAACAAGTGACACGTGTTTTTTCCATAACGAATAAAAAAATGCCTCGTTCTTCTAGCTGCATCTTATCAGCAAGTGTCGAATGCGGCTGATGATATGTTTTGGGTGTTGGCATGCGGTGGAGGTGACAACTAGGTTTATTCTCATGTTTCAATGGTGGTTTCAGCGTTGCGGAAACCAGATCCAATTGATATGCTATGGAATTCCCGGTACCATTTGAGGTTGTCATTGAGGCATCCTCAGAGAGTGCCCACATGGGACGCCATAGTATTAACAACTGCCAGTCGGGCGCAGGCGGAGCTCTACAAATGGCAGCGAGCAACTTAGTAGAGAGGGGAACAGATTACAGACACAATGATTAAAATGGTTGTGCCCAATCCGCAAGGTGCCCACATTGGCTTGGGAGTGGCTACGATCTCTGGGATTCCATCCCTCGCTGACCATCTTGCTCGAAATGAACTACAGGTAATCTTCTGTTTTTATGAGATCTATGCTAATTTCAATTCTTTTGAGTACCTATTTATTTATTTAAGAAATTTCTTCAATTTTTAAATTAATTGATGTCAATATAAAAAATTGGCTAGTGGAGGATGGTTCTACTCTCATTGTGTTTTGACCCTAACTCACTCCAGGTCCAAGTTTGGAGATTTTGGCAGAATGGATACCATGCACACTTGACACAAAAAATATGAAAATAAAGACCTTTCAAACAATTTCTCAGTTATGGATTGGAAATGACTAAAAGAATGCACCATTCTTTCTCACACTCATAAGAAACCTGCTCTAACTAGCAAATAATGAAAAGTTCAAACACTAAGCACATACCTTGTAGAACAAATGTGAATATCATGAAGACAAGAACACCTCAAATGTGAAGTGGTAATCTTTCTTTCATGAGATTCGAACATTCAACCAAAAGACAGACATATGTGAGCTGTAGAATCCATGCAGAAGCAGGGTTAACATATTCTACTTTGAATTTTAAGGTCACACACAATGGTTGAGAAATTGAGCAGCCGACCCACACCCACACTTTGAAATTGAGAGTGGAAATGCATAGACCAATTGGATTTTTCTCCCTTTGCTTTGGCTCCCATGTGGTGATTCTTGCAAAGAAACTAATGGCATAGAGATGTCAAATGAACCTGGAAGCTGCCGCATATCAGTAGTAGTTTAGAGACGGTATAGTAGGAGTAGTAGTTTGGACTCAGTGTAGCAGTTTGAGTCCAATGGCATCTCGGCTTACTTTATGATCCTTCCTTCATTCAACAGTGCCACTCAGAGAAGAAAAATAACCAGAGCTTGAACTATTGAGCTTGAGTCCAATAGCAAGCCCCTCGCAAAGGAAATATCATTGGAAATTGCACTGTTAATCCTTGGCACCATTGTTATTGCCATTGGAATCTTCATGTTCTGTCAGCAAATTGGCAGTGACAAAACCCATGGTTTGTATATGATTTTTAATCCAGAAAAGAAGCTTTTAACTTTTCTTCTATATCTTCTATCTGTTTTTTAATTTTTGGCCTTTTAAATCGGAGTTGTCTTACTGTTGAACATTGGGGGTTATATATGATTCTATTATTGTGGGGTTTTTATTTATTTTTGTGCAGGTATTTTGTTTGCATTACTGGGAGCAGTCATGTTTGTCCTAGGGTTCTATTACTCGAGGATTGGATGGTATGCTTACAAGGGATACAAGGGCTTCTCTTTCTCAAACATTCCAGGCATGTAAACAAAATCCTTTTGCTTGCAGTCTAATATTATATGTATGAATTTGGGTTTAGCGAGATATTCGTTTCTAGGGTTGGGCTTTAAGGTTATGATGTTCAATCTCAAAATTATGGCCAAATTTCGAAATTTTGAAAAATTTCTGGCCTCTTTTGTAAAGGAAATATTGTGCAAAACCTTTACTGAGGTTTTTTATTTTGTGGGTAGAGCGTTCAGGTGCAAATTCAATTGCATTGTATAAAGGATAGAAGTGTTTGTTGATTATGTGAAAAGCTAAGAAAAGTTTGAGTATTTAAGATTTCAAGTGGCCTACAAGAATTTATCCTCCTTTCCAGTCTTCCTTTTATGGTTCTCAATTCCTTATTTTCTAATGTTCAGTCGTGCAAGGCAAGGGCGGATTTTTTGCTTTTTTAGGGTAAAACAAGGGACACATTGCACCAGAAGACATATTTGGATTCCAAATAAGATTATGTTAAGGGTATCTATTAATATTAAAGTCAAATAACTATGACTAAAAATCATAGGCACTTTTTTGAAGTACTTGTTCTACTTCAAGAAATATTATTCTGCTTTACTGTAATATAACTAATTTAATGACTCTGTTGTACTAGGCAGTGTGAAATGACCCAGCTTAAGTAAATTTTTTGATGGTTTGAATAAGTTTGATAGAACTTAAAATAGGTCGTGAACTTCTAAGATTTGGCAGAGCGTTGTGAATTTTTAGTTGAAGTTAATTCGAAACCTTGACAGAAAGCTTAACAGATTGTTAACGTGCAGAGGCACAGTTTCAAAGAGAAATTGACATTTGAAGTTAACTCTGTTTATTTACCTGTTGAAAATGGCCCTTGTATGATCCAATTTGAGAGGAAAATGTCAGTATGCAACCTGTAATTTTGACTATTTAAAGAAGTTAAAGCTTGGTATGCATACCAAATGGAAAATACCAATTGCTCACATCATAATAGGGGTTGGAAATCAATTAAAGCTTCAGATGGAACACATATCCCCATATTAAATTGAATCCTTCATGATTGCATTGCTCTGTGTCCTTGGACTCCTTTAGCCACATCCCTAGCAATGGTTGGTTTTCCTCCACAGTGATCGGTTTCTCTTTATATCCCTCCAGGCTAGCAATTCTTGCCTATTGTCACTTCAACATGCCCTAATCTCCATCTTGTCGTTCTTTGAACTATACACCAAAATGAGTCTTGCAGAGCGACTCGAATTTGGCCTCAAAGACACAAATAACATGCAGGGTGGCTCTATTTTCTTCTTGCTACTGTGCCATCGCCTGAGCCACCATCGCCTTTATTA
The DNA here is from genome assembly GCA_032191745.1 of Picea mariana. Taxonomy (NCBI): domain Eukaryota; kingdom Viridiplantae; phylum Streptophyta; class Pinopsida; order Pinales; family Pinaceae; genus Picea; species Picea mariana. Next base: position 3,738 of record JASDQU010010426.1, on the reverse strand, counting down.
CCCAATAATTTTCCACTAGGCTGAAGTATTTGGTGTCCCGAGTATAGGATTGGCTTGGGTTTGAGACCAATTCTTAACTTCAGCCATGATTTCCTCCTCCAAGGTTTCCCTGTGCTTCTTTCTCACTACTTCTTCTAATGTAATTATTTCCCTCTTCTTTGACTCCAAATAGAGGCTATGGAACCAGATTCCCACCTCCCCAGTGGCTTGAGACACTCTGGTTCGAGCCACCAGGCCTACCAGTGTTGATGGCTCCCTCTCTCCTCTCATCTTCATGACTCTCCCCTAGTCACCTTTCAATTCTCACCCCTTCATCTTGTTGTTGCTCCAAACAGAACCCACCTCCTAATGCTTCAACCGAAGCTCAATCTTTGACCCCCATAGAAACTAGGACCAGTTGCGACTGTTAGCACCCAGGTAGAAACTCATTTGATCACCTGTTGGTTTCCACTGTAGAATCCAAACCTAAATAGAAAATTTTGAGCGATCCAAGGTGGCAGAACCCCCTTGAACCAAACTCCATCGTGCTCAACTCGACTATCGCCACTCGTAGGTTTCCTCACTTTCTTTAGCTCAGAGATGCAACCCTGAGTTTTGGTTCTCCATGTTCCATCTTCTTGGCCTCTTCCGTTTAACCCGATGCTTCGACGTCATCCCCGTTTCCTATCCTCCCCACCTCATTCTACCATGAGTAACTAACTTCATTTTTCCTTGGTCGCGGTCATAGGTATTAATAGTGAGGGAAAGACAATCGTCTGTCCTTGGTCGTGGTCCTTGGCCATGGATTATTGTATATCGTAACACACAATAGTGGTAATCATTTATCCTTGGTCATGGTCCTTGGTAATTGTCCGAGTCATTGCTACTAAGGGATTCAAGTTGAAATTCCCTTTCCCAAAAAGGGACAAAATGATGGTCGATCTTGTCAAGGATTTCAGTGGACTGGAGAAGGTAATTTTGATAGAGCCACGAGGATCCTCTACTCTAGTAAGTGCCTTATTTCTACTAATTAGAAGAGCCTTTTAAGCATATTGGTTTAATGTGAATTATCCTTTAGTAATGTACTGTCTGAGTTTGTGCTGAGGAATTGTGGTAAGCTGAGCTTCCTAAGATTGTTACCAACTCAAGTCTGGATCTACACAAAGAGTCTCGCTTGTTTTTCTTCTGAAATGGGTTTAGGCAACTCAGAGAGATCTCCTTTGGCGGTGCATGCCAAGGCCACACGTGGGAACCAGGCGAGGGGGAGGAACTTCGAACCATTGTTGCTGAGAAGCACTGCCACGTCCTTCCCAAGTTCGGAACTGGTGGTGCCTTGGTTGGGCATGGTGGAATAGAAAACACTCAAATGAAAAGTGTTTATCAATAATTAAGGAGGAAGAACGATTTCGAAACTGGTGGTGCCTCGACTGGGCATGGTGAAACAGAAAACACTCAAAGGAAACATGTTTATCAATAATTAAGAAGGAAGAACCAGACAACAAGCCAGAGCAAGAGTTAGTTGAAGACCAGGACTATCCTCCTCTTCCTGAGGGCACTAAACTATATGTGGGTAATCTCCCCTTTGACATTGATAGTGAAGGGCTCACCAAACAATTCGATCCTTCCAGAGGTCCGACACCCTTCCCTGCAAAGCCCTGCAAAGGAGGAATGAAGTCTTCCTTGGATGCACTGGAGTTGGAGGCCTCTGACCGAGCAGGATGCACTGGAGTTGGAGAACTCACTAGATGGAATGATCCATAGGAACTATCTATATCTCTAAATTTATTTCATGATCATAATCCATAGTTATCTCTGTTTCAGAGATCTTCAACAAAATTCAGACTCGGTGCCTTGTGGAGTCCTTTATCTCCCCTCATGATGACCAATCGATTTTCTCCAACCACTGACTCCATGTCTCTTCTCCTTCACCACCGACTCCAAACTATTGCTCAATAGCGGAAACTTCCAGGTTTCTTCATATTTATGCTATTGGTTTCTTCACAGGACTGGACTCCACTACATGGGAGCGAAAGTAGAGAATGAAACCCCTAATTGGTCTCTACATTTCTACTCTCAATTTCAATTTGTGGGTGCAGATTGGAAGCTCAATTTCTCAAACGTTGGGTGTGACCATAAAATTCAGAGCATAAATATGCAGATTATGTCATTGTTTTAATAGCTTTTCCTGCATTTGATAATGGTTTGTTGAGGCTGCGAGCGAACATGATCGACGGTTAATGAGAAAGAGGTCTGTTGGCCAAAGGATCCGGCCTGTTTCTAAAATGAAGCAACCCTTCTCATAAATATCAAAGGAGAGAGTCCAAGCATGAATGAGATCATAAATACGAGGATAAGTTGAAAATTCTCCACACTTGTAAATAGATTCCAAATACAAGATGTGAATGCCATGAAAAATGATCTTGTGCTAATCATATAATATCATGTAAGGTCTTTCCTAGATCACCAGTTTTGTACAGTGCCCATCAGGCCTCCATCATAGGGACCTTCAATGTGTTTAAAGCGTTTACTGGAACAAAATTCATCACCAAAACTTCTTTGTTAATAAGCGCGACCACAAATACATCGAGATTTTCCCTCATGTCCATAATGTTTCTAAAGTATGGTTTACAATCATCGACAACTTCATTTGTTACAAATAGTGTTGGGTATGTGTTATATTCTTTGCATGTGTGTATGTTTGGGCGCATCAGATACGACAACTGCGTCTGACGATCCCTTCACCTAGACCTCTATCGTGTGTGTCGGGCGCTTTCTTAGGGGGGTCCCAGGGGGGGCAGGTATGCCCCCCCCTGGTTACGTGAAGCGTTCGGGGTAGCGCCCCAAAATCTTTTTTGGGCGGTTTTTTTTATTTTTAGCGGATTTGTAAATTAATCCCAGAATAAGGGATTAGGGTTTTGGTATCTACGAAATACCTAAAAACATTGTATATATTGTATGGCGAATGGTGAAATTCGATATAATGAAAATAATAAAGGTTTTCCCGGTTGAGGGTTTCTGGTATAAAATCTTTGTGTACTCTGTGTATGAGCCATTTATTAATTTTTGTATTGCTTAAGAATCTCTATGCATTGCTTTACTTTGCAGGTTTAAAACTTACATGTGGTATCAGAGCTCGTTTTTGGTTTCAAAGGGACGCCTTTGTTGCTGAGGGTTTGGCTCGGTCTTGATAGATCAAGTTTATCTTGGGTCTGTGATAAACCTGGGTTTAGTGGGAGCTTTTGCAGTGGAGATTCGAGTAAAGAAAGAGGAATGGCGAGCTCATCTAGAATCGAGATAGAGAAGTTCAATGGTAAAAACTTTGAGCTATGGAAGCTCAAGATGGAGGACCTTCTTGTAGACAAAGAACAATGGATCGTTGTGGATCTTGGTACATAGCCTACTGGTACACCATCTACAAGCACACAGGCTACTGGTACACAACCTACTAGTACACAAACTACTAGTACACCAGCTACTGGTATGTCAAAGGAAGAGTGGGACAAGTTGGACAGAAGAGCAAGGAGTACTATTCAACTCTGCCTGGCAGATTCGACGTTGTTGAATGTCTCAGGAGAATCTATAGTCAAGGAACTATGGGATAAGTTAGGGAATTTGTATCAATCAAAGTCCCTGGTAAACAAGTTGTTTCTTCGAAAGAAGTTGTATCATCTTAGGATGGAAGATGGAGATTCTGTGACAGAACATCTAAATGCCTTTAATACTCTAGTAAGTCAACTTGGATCTGTTAATATTACGATT
>JASDQU010010425.1:146594-168436 GCA_032191745.1 Picea mariana | reverse complement strand
GAATCTAGGTCTTTAACATTGGAGTGAAAGACAGTCGATTTGGCTCATGGTCGACTGCTCAGGCAAAGACTAATAAATTCAAAAGAAAAGAGAACAGGAGATAAAAACACACTTTTTTTTTTATATTAGAAACTCGCTCTAAAACCCGATGCCTACAAAGAGGAAATAAGTAAGTATATATAGAGTTTTTCCATATATATATACCATTTGAACATAAATACCATTATCATCTATGCATTGAAAATAAGGGCATTTGAATCTAGGTCTTTAACACTGGAGTGAAAGACAGTCAATTTGGTTCTTGGTCGACTGCTCAGGAAAAACTAATAAATTCAAAAGAAAAGAGAACAGGAGATAAAAAAACACTTTTTCTTTATATTAGAAACTCGCTCTAAAACTCGATGCCTACAAAGAGGAAATAACTATGTATATATAGAGTTTTTCCTGGACACAGGTCCGACATGGACTAGACACAAAGTGGAGATTTGATCGCCCAAATCCACGAAAGAGGCATACAATAATCATCAAAGTAAAGCTACAGTGTGGATATTATTTTAGGATGGAACCCACTAAAGCCTCGTACAAAGATAAAAGTAGAAACGACAGTATTCCTTCACGAGGAAGGAGATAAAAGACCAAGTAAAAATGTTGAAAGTAAGATTATCTTTACAAAGTAATAGACCAAGCCATGTGAAAGACACGTGAAGTATCAAATCTAGTCAGAATCATAATTATCATGGATTAGTGGAGAATAGAATTCATCATTGTTATCATAGATGTCATTAGCATCATCAGGTATGGGTGGTACAATGTCTGGAACCAAATCATGCATCCAAATGGGTTCATGTTCTCGGAAACAGACGGAGAATGGTGAATGTTGAATGAAGGCATCTTGGAGATGAGATGGTAGATAAAATTCTCCATAGAAATCATATGACAGAAAGAAATCCAACTGTTGATCACTTGTAAACCCCCAATTATAAAAAACACCTTTATACAAAATATTGAAGTGAAGTGTATCATAATTTAAGGCTGCTTCTGCCATTTCGGTGTGAAAAACTGATAATACTAGCTGAGGAGTAGCATGCCTAAGGGAAGAAACTCTTGGTATATATTGCTGAAAAAGTAAATTGAACCACAAGCTCCACAATATGAATGGACTCTGGATATCTTCGCAATACATGATGATACTTACAGTTATGTAGGACTTAACAAATTGATGGACTGCAAAATAATCTATCCATCATAGATCCGGATTAACCCTTTGCCAAGTACAGAGGTGGATGAATATGCCCAAAGAGAATCCTATCATTGTTAACCCTTTGCCAAGTATAGTTATAGATAGTTCTTCTAGCCCAAGAATTGGCCCATCTATGAAGAATGTTCTGCTAGAGTTTTGGTGTTAGGGTGTGTAGAAGTTGTGAAAAACATTCCCAACATAGTTGAACTGAAAAATTTGAACATACAATAATGGGGTAGGTGGAAGAAGAGGTGTTGGAGCTTGATCCTTGATAAGAAAACATTTTTAAATCTTTCCAGACTCCTTCTCTAGAAGGCATATCTGCCAAATAATTCTCGGCCCCAAATTTGTATATGATGTCAAAATCGAAACCATCTAACCATAAAGCCCATCTGAGAACTTGGGAATTTCCTTTCTCAAGCAACCAGTGGTTATGAAACATACCTTTCATGTGCTTGAGGTCTGTTTTGACTGTAAATCTAACACTTTTTAGGAATAATCTGAATCTTTTGATTCCCTTTTTAACCACCAAGATATCTTTGTGAGAAGATGGATATTTTGATTCAATAGGATTGAATGTGCCCGATGCATAAGAACATCCTTCATCCCTGTGAGAGTGTTGCTGAAGTAAAATGGTTGCCCAGAAGTCATTAGAAGCATCAGTTTCTAGAATAAAAGGAAGATTCATGTTAGGCAATTGTAGAGGCGGTAGATTTTGAATCTTCTCCTTGATTCTTCTGACAACTGTGGTCATTGAAATTTCCTAGCTAGATCCTGGCTTAAGACGTTGTTGGAGTAATTTTGTGTCTTTAGCCTGGTGTTCATAAAAATGTCTGATATAGTTCAAACACCCAAGAAAACACTGAATTTTCTTTATGTTAGGCAGAATATCAAGAAAATGAAGTAGACCCTTTTATACACGAGGTTTCAGTTGGATAGTTCCCTTGGATATATACAGTCCTAGATACTCAATATTCGTTTGAAATATTACAAATTTGTCTGGTGACTTGGAGAGTACCAAACCATGTTTAAAAACAAAAGAATGGAATTCATCAAGATGTTTTTTGTGTTCATTAACATCTCAGCTAAAAATAAGTAAATCATCAATATATACAAGAATTTTTTTTTAAGGTTTGAAGATATCCTCCATACACTTTTGGAACTCTGAAGGTGCATTATTCAAGCTGAATCGCATGACTTTCCATTGATATTACCCCTGTGGAACCACAAAAGGAGTCTTGTACCTACCTTCAGGAACAAGAATGGAGGACAATTTGCACAATACCTTTGGCTTTGATGCCATTTTTCCGAGAGGGTAGTGTTGAGAGATTCATCTGGTAAGGGTGGAAGCTAGAGAATCGACAACTCATGTAAGTCCCGCTGAAGGCGCAGAAGCTGTTTAAGGCGTTTGGAGAAAAAAATCAAGTTCTGCAAACTCATTGTTGTTTACAAGGTGTATTTAGTTTTCATTATCTCTTAAAGTTATAATGGATTCCAGTACAAGTTATGATTTCAGTTTTGCATTATCTACTTCTGCTCAATCTAGAAGAGATGCTCACAATAAACGATGGTCATGGTTGAATAAGCTAGTCAACAAAACAACAAATGAACCATTGTATAATTCTTGCATCATATCTCAAGAATTTAACCCTCAACCAAACTAGTTTTTACCAGAGATAGATGTAGAAAAAAATTATGATCTTCCCATGTTTCGATTTCATGCTGCAATTCTGTTTCGCTTTACATCTGTGAATATCTCGATCTCTCTTTCCCAGAGTTTTTATCAAATTCCTTTGATTAAAAGAGATGTCATTGAATGGGGAATAGAAAATAGATATAATTATATCCATATTGGTCTTATTCAGTTCGATATTAATCCTTTGGTGCGACCTGGTCTAAATACATCCTGTTTGACCTGTGTCCTTGATACCCGAATGAATGATTTCAATGATGCATTAATTGGCGGATTCCAAAGTCCGTTAAACAATGGACCAGCTTGGTCCTCGGTTGTCCCCAGATATCAAGTCTCTCAAACTGACCCTTATATAAATGAGTTTCTTCAAGTGTTCATTCAGTTTCACGGTCTCAATGTAGCTGATCAAGCCCATATTTCCCAATTACATACAACTATATGTTTACGTTTTGTTTCCACCACCATGCCTGCCATAAATCTCAAGTTAATCACACGAGCATTAAAACAAGGTGTCGTAGTCAATCCCGAAAATACTACACCACTTCAGTTGGGATTCAGCCAAGTTTCCCTACCAGAAGAATGGAGCAGTGATTATCAACCATTTTCCTAGAAATATCCATAGTTGGCCATGTCATCTCCCACACAGTGAAGAGTAACACCAAGGCCTGATGGAAGTAGTAGTCTGCGGTTCACCAACCCACAACTATTACAACAACTTTGTTGTAGCCAGTCCTTAAAATCACTTGTCCATACACCATTTCCAGTTCCTAGTAGAAAGTCTGTACATCGTTCCCCTATACATAGACCACAGTCTTCCACTTCTAGTAGTTCTTGTGATTTTTGTATCAAACCTTCTACTTCTAAATACCAAGTTCTTCCAAATCCAAGGTCACCTACCCATAGAGGCCAGCATGCAAATTGCACAGTTTGTAAACAACTTCTTGAAGCAGTTCCTGAACTCAAAATGTTTTCTAGAGAGCCAATATCCTTTGCATTACTACCACAAAAGTCTCTTGGCCCTAGTAACAACACTCCAAATTTCTCCAATGGAACACTGTAAGAATATCTGCAATTCATCCATTTGTGTCATCCTACTGCAACAGAACCTTCTGAGCAAATCAAACTTCAAAACTATATCAATTACCAATCAGTTTGTTTGATCTAGAACCTCGATGAAGTAGCCAAAGATGTTTTCACCTTGACAGAGCATAGTGAGAAGATCCACCATTCTGTAGAAACACTTCAAGAAGGCCAAGAGGCCTTAACAGCCAGGCTTGATGAAATAACTGCACAACTCTCCACTATTCATCTTGCTATCTCTCGATTCCAAACTGTTGTACACAAACCAATTTCTCCACCTGACTATGTCTGGGTTGATACAAAAGGTTTCAAATTTAATTATTCTAGTACCCTTTCTTCTCGATCAACTAATTCTGTTGGTCTCCGTTCTCTCTGCCTCAAATCTTTCTCTTATCATCCTAACTTCCTCCAACTTGAGAAACTTTTAAAGGGGGTAGCCCTTGTACAAGAAAAAACCCAGTTGTTAACTTCCAAATTAACAACTCTTGGAAATAATCTACCCAATCGAGTTTCTTCAGTAGTCCTACCAGTACAACCTGAAATCAAAATGGCTGGACCTATCCTAGAGGAAATAGGAGAATCATCTTCAGCAAAACCAAAGAGAAAATAATCATATACTTTTCCATATAAAGCTGCAAGAAATTTTGGCCCAGATATTGACTATTCCTCACACAAAAGTCCTTTTGGAAAATGGACTAAGAGTCTTGGGGAGATTGATGTGAAAATGGAAAACCCAGATTTATCCAAAGGATATGGAAATACATTGCTAGTCAACTTTGACTGCATGAACCAGGATGAAATTCTTCAAGCCTTCCAGAAATTAAATGCATGGGCGCTCCAAAAATGAGCTGAAACAAAATCCAGTTGGCCAGATATTGTAACCCAAATCTCATGGGATTTTACAGGGGTTGCAAAATTATGGTGGGAAAATCTTTCCCAAGAAAATAAAGAAGAAATAATGAATGATGCAGATCCTTTAAGCACTCTGTTTACTGCTTTAGTAAACGAATTTCTAGGTGTTTCTCCACCTGATGCAGAGAACCATGCACAACTCTTCATGAGCCAAATATTCTGCAATCTAGATCTGCTCCATGACTACTACTGTACAATGCAAACCATGTTGTGAAAAATAACAGATCATCAGAATATTGCCTACTTAAGGCACTATATTACTTCAATGCCAGGAAAAGTACCTGAATTAGTAAAAAAATATCTGGCCATAAAAAAGATCCAATTGGAATCCTTGTCTTTTTCTCCTTTTCACCAGCATATACTTACTGCACTCCAACAAGAATGTACCTCTTACTGAACAAAGAAAAATCTGAAAAAGCAGTTCAATTTTAATCCATCTACCTGTGATACTTTCAGAGAAACATATAGTTATGGATGTTTCCAAGGAATTCCAAAAAGGCACTCAAAGAAACAAGACTGCCATTGTTCCAAACCTGATACGTTTTCAAAGAGAAAATCTTATAATTGGAACAAACCAGACAAAAATACGTATAAAAGACAACATGGCAGGTCTCCTAAGAAGCAAGATAAATATGTCCTTAGGAGAAGAAAATTTCCAAGAAAAACCACAAGTTTCTATATTTGCAATAGCAAGGATCTTTGGGCCAACAAATGTCCCAATAAAGAAAATAGATCTCATGTAAGGATATCAGAAATATTTTCTACTAATCATAATCATGTTGATTGGGATCTAACAGACTCTTCATGTTCCGACAATGAACATTTTTTTGTGTATAGATGTGACTCAGACTCAGATAATATTGATGAGTTACAGTTCAATAATTTGAATATTCATTCTTCTTCTGATGATGAATGTTCATATTTGAGTCATTGTTTCATGTTCTCTTCTCATGATTCCATACAACAATAAATTCATGATCTCCAAAAGCAAAAGGATAATCTAGCACCTGGCACCTTCCTTCTGAAAAATAGGCTCTAATCAAAGATTGATGATCTAGTCAGACTGTTGCCTCATGTTCAGAGTATACAGTTTACAGATGAAGAGAATGAAATCCCTCATGAATAATGGTCCAAACCAGAGTATGCTAGTATTTTGTCTCGACCAACCAGACAGACTGAAGCTGAAATCCTGATTGAAATCTGACAACCTAAAAATGATATCCACCTTAAAAGATCTCAGATGCAAACCTTATCTAGTCATATCCAAGAATATATATAAGAATTGGATCATATAAACTCTTGGTTTAATTCTCTCACTATTACTTGAGAAGACTAAGGTCAGCAAGAGATTTTTCCTAAACTGCTTCCACCTGAAGAAACTAAGAATTCTTCTCTCCCTGCTCTTGACATAAGCCTCATTGGAGACCGCATGGTCATAACTGTTGGCATTAAAGTCTTTGGTTACAGAACCTATTCTCTAGATTCCCAAGTTAATATAGGATCCATGAGTAGTTGCTGCAAATACAAGGCCATCCCATCCTATTACTGGCAGCCAACTAAAATCTAGTTTCGAGCAGTCAATAAAGAAGTTATCTCCAGTCAACATTTCTCTCTTGATTTTCCACTTCTCCTAGATGGGATGATGATATATGTTACTTTGTATAGTTTGCATACAGGTGTTGATATTCTTTTGGGGAAAGATTTTGTCAAAATACACATGCCTCTAAATGTAAATATTGATTCTTTATGTTTAACAGTTAAGCAACAACAAATTAAGCTTCCTATGAAAACCAGCTATGTTATAGGTATCTCTCTTGATACACTAGATAATATTGAAGAAACTCTTCAATATTTGACAAAGATTCAGAAGATTTTCAGACATGCTAATATCCATGGAAAAGAAATTCTCAAAGACATTGTCCAGAAACTAAAAGATGAATGCATGTCAAACTTTCCTGATGCATTCTAGACATGAAAGAAGTATTTTGTTTCTCTCCCATACAATAAAGGGTTTAAGGACACTCCACAGAAGGCATCTACCAATAACATGAGTCCTTCAGAGAAAGCTCTGTGTCAAGAAGAAATCCAACATCTACTTGACATACATCTTATTGAATCCTGCATGAGTCCACGGGCTTGTCTGACATTTTATGTCAACAAGCATTTTGAACAAAAGAGAGGTAAGAAAAGATTGGTTATGAGCTATAAGGCACTTAATAGTTCTTTGTTACCTCTGAGATATCCATTTCCACATAAAGAGATTTTATTTAGTAAACTTGCCCATGCAAATGTTTTCAGCAAGTTCGACCTCAAGATTGGTTCTGGCAACTAGGAATTTCTCCTGAAGACAGGTACAAGACTGATTTTGTGGTTTCACAGGGGAAATATCAATGGACAATCATGCCATTCGGTTTGACTAATGCACCTTTAAACCTTTAAATTTTGTTCTTGTCTATATTGATGATTTACTTATTTTTAGTCGAGATGTTAATGAACACAAAAAACATCTTGATGAATTTCATTCTTTTGTTTTTAAGAATGGTTTGGTACTCTCCTAGTCACCAGACAAATTTGTAATATGTCAAACTAATGTTGAGTATCAAGGATTGTATATATCCAAAGGAACTATCCAACTGCAACCTTATGTATTAAAGGCTCTACTTCAGTTTCCTGATATTCTGCCTGACATAAAGCAAGTTCAACATTTTCTTGGGTATTTGAACTATATCAGACAGTTTTATGAACATCAGAATAAAGACAAAAAATTACTCCAGCAATGTCTTAAGCCATGATCCAGATGGGATATTTTAATGACCACAGGTAACAGAAGAATCAAGGAGAAGATTCAAAATCTAGCACCTCTGCAATTGTCTAAGATGAATCTTCCTTTTATTCTGGAAACAAATGCTTCTAATGACTTCTGGGTAGTCGTTTTAATTCAAAAACACTCTCATAGGGATGAAGTATGTGCTTATGCATCGAGCACATTCAATCCTACCGAATCAAAATATCCATCTTCTCACAAAGAGATCTTGGCAGTTAAAAAGGGAATCAAAAGATTCAGATTGTTCCTCAAAATTGTTAGATTTATAGTCAAAACAGACCTCAAGCACATGAAAGGTATTTTTCATAACCACCGATTGCTTGAGCAAGGAAATTCTCGAGTTCTCAGATGGGATTTATGGTTATATGGTTTTGATTTTGACATCATCTACAAATCTGGGGCCGAGAATTATTTGGCAGATGTGATTTCTAGAGAAGGAGCCTATAAAGATTTAATTTTTTTTTCTTATCAAGGATCAAGATCCAACACATATTCTTCCACCTACCCCATTACTATATGTTCAAATTGTTTAGTTCAGCTATGTTGAGAATGTTTTTCACAACTTCTACACACCCTGGCACGAGAAATCCAGCAAAACATTCTTCATAGATGGGCCAATTCTTGGGCTGGAAGAACTATCTATAAATATACTTTGAAAAGGGTTAACAATGATAGGATTCTCTTTGGGCATACTCATCCACCTCACCATCTCATGCACTATGCATATATATTTGATCCACATCTACGATGGATAGATTATTTTGTAGTCCATCAGTTTGCTAAGTCCTACAGAACTGTAAGTATCATCATGTATTGCGAAGATATCCAGAGTCCATTCAGATTGTGGAGCCCCTGGTTTAATTTACTTCTTCAACAATATATATGTAGAGTTTATTCCCTGAGGCATGCTACTCCTCAACGATTATTATCATTTTTGTAGACCAAAATGGCAGAAGCAGCCTTAAATTATGATACACTTCACTTCAATATTTTGTATAAAGGTGTTTTTATAATTGGGGTTTTACAAGTGATCACTAGTTGGCTTTCTTTCTATCATATGATTTCTACGAAGAATTTTATCTACCAGCTCATCTCCAATATTCATTCATGCAACACTTACCATTATCCACCTATTTTCGAGAACATGAACCCATTTGGATGCATGATTTGGTTCCACGCATTATACCACCCATACCTGATGATGCTAATGACATCTATGATAAGGACGATGAAGTCTATTCTCCACTAAGCCATGATAATTATGATTCTGACCGGAGTTGATACTTCACATGGCCTTCACATGGCCTCGTCTATTACTTTGTAAAAATCATCATAATTTCGACATTTGTACTTTGTCTTTTAGCTCCTTCCTTGTGAAGGAATATTGTCGTTTCTACTTTATATGTGTACGAGGCTTTAGTGGGTTCCCTCCTAAAAGAATCTCCACACCGTGGCTTTACTTTGATGATTATTGTATGCCACTTTTGTGGACTCATCCGATCGAATCTCCACTTTGTGTCTAGTCCATGTCGGACCTGTGTCCAGGAAAAACTCTATATATACAGAGTTATCTCCTCTTTGTAGGCATCATATTTTAGAGAGAGTTTCTAATATAAAGAAAAAGTGTGTTTTTATCTCCTTTTCTCTTTTCTTTTGAAGTTATTAGTCTTTTCCTGAGTAGTAGGCCAAGAGCTGAATCGACTGTCTTTCACTCTAGTGTTAGAGACTTAGATTCAAATGCCCTCCTTTTCTACGCATAGATGATAATGGTATTTATGTTCAAATCGTATAAGAGCTAGAGGTATTATGTGAATTGTCCTCCATTCTTGTTCCATGTTCCCATTTTTTCGAGAGGGTAGTGTTGAGAGATTCACCTAGTAAGGGCGAAAGATAGAGGATCGACAGCTCGTGTAAGTCCCGCTGAAGGCGCAAAAGCAGTTTAGGGCGTTTGGAGAAACATATCAAGTTTTGCAAAATCGTTGCAGTTTACNGAAACATTGTATAATTCCCATATCATACCTCAAGAATTTAACCCTCGGCCAAACTGTTTTTTACTAGAGATAGATGTAGAAAAAATTTACGATCTTCCCATGTTTCGATTTCATGCTGCAAGTCTGTTTCTCTTTACATCTATGAATATCTCGATCTCTCTTTCCTAGAGTGTTTATCAAATTCCTTTGATTAAAAGATATGACATTTAATGGGGAATAGAAAATGGATATAACTATATCCATATTGGTCTTATTCAATTCGACATTAATCCTTTGGTGCGACCTGGTCTAAATACATCATGTCTGACCCGTGTCCTCAATACCCGAATGAATGATTTCAATGATGCATTAATTGGCGGATTCCAAAGTCCATTAAAGAATGGACCAACTTAGTCCTCGATTGTCCCCAGATATCAATTCTCTCTGACTGACCCCTATATAAATGGGTTTCTTCAAGGGTTCATCCAGTTTCACAGTTTCAATGTAGTTGATGAAGCCCATATTGCCTAGTTACATACAACTATTTGTTTACACTTTGTTTCCAACACCATGCTTGCCATAAATCCCAACTTAACCACATGAGCATTAAAATAATGTGTCGTAGTCGGTCCCGGAAATACTACACCACTTCAGTTGGGATTCAACCAAGTTACCCTACCAGAATAATGGAGTAGTGATTATCAGCCACTATCCTAGAAATATCCATAGTTGGCCATGTCAGCTCCCACATAGTTAAGAGTAACACCAAGGCATGATGGAAGTAGTAGTGTGTGGTTCACCAACCCGCAACTATTACAACAAATCTGTCGTAGTCAGTCCTTAAAATCACTTGTCCATACACCATTTCCAGTTCCTAGTAGATAGTATGTACATCATTCCCCTATACATAAACCACAGTCTTCCACTTCTAGTAGTTCTTGTGAGTTTTGTATCAAACCTTCTACTTCTAAATACCAATTTCTGCCAAATCTAGGGTCACCTACCGACAGAGGCCAACATGAAAATTGCACAGTTTGTAAACAACTTCTTGAAGTAGTTATTGAACTCAAAATGTTTTCTAGAGAGCCAACATCCTCTGCATTACTACCACAGAAGTCTCTTGGCCCTATTAACAACACTCCACAATTCTCCAATGGAACACTGGAAGGAGATCTGCAATTCATCAATTTCCATCATCCTACTCCAGCAAAACCTTCTAAGAAAATCAAACTTCAAAGTTATATCAATTACCAGTCAGTTTGCTTGAGCCAGAACCTCGATGAAGTAGCCAAGGATGTTTTCACCTTGAAAGAGCATAGTAAAAAGCTCCACCATTCTGTAGAAACACTTCAAGAAGGCCAAGAGGCCTTAACAACCAGGCTTGATGAAATAAGTGCACAACTCTCCACTATTCATCTTGCTATCTCTTAATTCCAAATTGATGTACCCAAACTAGTTTCTCCACTTGACTATGTCCGTGTTGATACAAAAGGTTTCAAATTTAATTATTCTAGTACCCTTTCTTCTCGATCAGCTAATTTTGTTGGTCTCCTTTCTCTTTGCCTCAAATCTTTCTCTTCTCATCCTGACTTCCTCCATCTTGAGAAACTTTTTGTTATATCCCTCAGCCGAACCCAATTGTAAATATAATGTAAGTGTACTTAAGCTGGTGAGTTATTTTGACATCATTTTTTAATGCACCTTTCATGGCATAGTGCGCGCATGTACTGCACAGTAAAATGATGTAGCGTGCACATCCCCAAATACCGCATGCAGTAACTAAAGTGCACGCACTATGGAGGTCAGTGAGACTTGTGTATATAATATGTGTTATAGGCTGGTGAACCGGATATTATAAGCTAGGATGCTATTGTTTTGGAATTAAGCCAGAACACCTAGATGTTAAAGGCCAGTGCTCTTATTTTGTATATGTCTCATGATTAATATAAAATACATCGTTGTGCATAGACCAGCCAGGATAAAAGAGATGGGGGACTAAACTCCACTAGTTAGGAAAAGGGAGGGACAAAAGTTAAGGGAAAGGGTTAAGCTAGAGAGCTTAAGCCAAAAATAAATATTATATTAATATTTATTAAAACATAAAGTATGCATAATTATTTTATCCTAAGTTCTAAAGTTGTGGACAAATGGGCCTAAATAGCTCCCAACATGACAAGTGTCAAGTTGGAAACATGCATAGATATTGTTGGGAATTATCTCATTTTCACACTTTCCATCATTTGGACCATCATCTCTCCCATGATTCCTCGAGCATACATCCATGACTCCATGACCATTTTTCGCTCACACAGTTTGTTATCCTTCAGACATTCATTTCGCTATACCGGAACTATATCCATAGCCATATATCTATTTGTGTAGCTTGTTAGCTTAGGATATGGACTGAAGAAGCGGGTTGTCAGGTCCGTGGGATATTGAAAAGGCGATTTTTCATGCCCGTGATCAATTATTTGGGTGAGAGAATTGTTGGGAATTGATTTTCTGAAGGTGCTAAACTACAGCTACAGGGATTAGAGACTTCCTGTCCGACCTATTGCTGAAGCCTGGAAAGGAAGTGGGGTAGCCAAAGAACTGTTGAGAAGAGAAGGGGCACACTTCCTGGGGTTGGACAAGAATGTGGGGAATGAGGGACTGTAGGCTGTCAGTTGAGTAAGCACCCAAGACAAAGTCTCTTCTGTTGTCTATGAGTCTATAACTTGGTTAGGAATTCCTTTACCTGGGTGGAGTTTAGTCCTAGCTCGAGAATGAATCACTTTTGAGAGCGATGAAAAATGTAGTCTAAGGCTGGGGGGTTTGTGGACGGTCTGCATGGAATTGGTGACATTCTCACCAAGATAAGTACCAATTGTGTGATAAATTTACATGTTGCATTGTTATTTATGTGCTTATTTTATGGGTTTATCATATGTGTGGTTATAAGCATCTGGAAGTTTTTGGGTATTTCCTGTATATGATGCATGTCTATGTTTACTATTATTACCGTGTGAATTCATGTGAATATGTAATTTATTTGTCTGTTACATTTTATATATGAAGCTTCTGCAAGAATTTTGTGTGTGTATGTTTTGAATGCATACAGTTAGATAAAATTTATGTGGCATAGTTCAGTTGGGTGTTGGGTATGCCACAGTATGTTCCGCAGTGAGAGAACGAAAGTGTTCCCTTATGTAGCATGGCTCGGCCATGGGTGGCAGGGGATGTTACAATATGGTATCAGAGCATTAGTTCCAACACTGAGCCTGGATGGGCTAGAAAGGTTCAGTTGAAGTGAATATTGACAAAATATTAATTTCAAAGTGGCCAAATTTCAAGTCACAGAGCATCCATGGTAAATTTTGGCACCGCATGGAAAATGTTGGCGTGCAGGTGCATGGTAATTGTGGCACTGCGTAGAAGAATATTGTGTGTGGATGCGCATGCTAAATTTATCATTGCGCGGTGAGAACACACATAGTAATGTGCACGTGGTGTGCGTGGTATTGAAAAACACAAAGGAGTTTGGTTGGTGCATGCACAATATGAGTATAAGTTGTCTCAAGACAGTGTATTCAATGGTGTGCACATATTATTGTGCATAGTGGGAGCATATTGAACTTTGGCATGGTGTAATGCATAGAGAAAAATGCATGTGGAATATCAGTGCACGATACAAAAACTGTGTGCAACAGGTATTAGTGCAAGAACCAAAATTGTGCACAGTGGATATTGGTGTGCAACGCAAAAGTAGTGTGCGCAGGTTATTGGCACGACAAAGAAGAAAGTCATAGTAGATATAGGTGTGCGAAAGCATGATTTACCTTATGGTGTTGCTATGCATGATAAATATGGGTGTACAGGTTGAACTTTTGTGCACGCGAAGTGGTTTGGAAGGCTAATTAAGGCAATGAGTATGCGTTTAATAGAAAAATTGCATGGTATTAGAGGAAAAAGAAACACACAACCACATTGGAGCATTATTTAAAATGAATTTAGAGTTGGTTTGAGAAGAAATAAATATAGTCTAAGTTCCTAAGCTGAGAACATCTCAGAGATGAATTCTGGGTTTTATATTCCTCTGATTTAGATAGATGGAAGTGAAATATAATCTTACAAGAAACACATACTATGAAGGAAAACAAGACTCATATCACCACCAGTTAGAATCTTGTAATAAACAATGCAAAATCCACTTCTGCATTTATATAATCATTTTAATTCAAAAAATTGTTGAAATGTACTTGTATTCGAGGACTCATTTCAACTTAGCGATCTCCTCCTTTAAAGTATCTAACCAAACCGGTTGATCCTCTCCAACACTTTCAACTATTTCAGCTATGGTTTCTTTCTCCCGTCGCTTGCTCTATTTCTTCTTAACATCTCCCCTATTGATGACTAGATCCCTCATAATGGGATTTAGCCTGACTTCCATTTTCGAGTCTGTGGCAGGTTTTGTGTGAAATTTAGTCTCTAATATATGCACAATTACCTTATCCTCCTTACCCGTAGGTTAAACTACCATGTTTCCTAAAGAACTAGTCTCACTGGATATAGCTTTGTCCATGTACCTCAATTTCGTGGACATCGAAATGCTTTTACATAAATCAGAAGGTCGAGAAAATTTGGAGATTACTCCATTTATGGATAAGATGATGCCTCCATACTTGAGAATTGGTAGTTATAGAGTCCCAATCATGAATCACATTCATACTTACATAAAAATACGTTGGATGCCATGCTCGGCTAATCCATTTCAAATGATTAGCTTTTGAGTTCGTTACATGGCAGCATTCACCTGATATCATATGGCTGTGAAGTATCGAACGAGTGAAATGGGGTAATCTGACTAGCCATCGCTCGTCCCACGAGTGGTGGTTTTGACATATTGAAACACGTGACATCAGGACTTTGGAAAAAGTGGTTTCGGAAAACCGCCTTCCACCTCGATGTATCTCTGGAGGTGTCGTGCATCTATTTTCTCAAGACTTGGGTATTATCTAAAATTGTCATGGTGATAACACCAGGAAATCAGAAGGAATAATTCTGATGTATATATTGAACCAAAATGGTTCATATTTTTCCATGAATTGTTGAATTAATTAGCCTGATAAGTTTCGATGGCTGCACGTTTTGCAGAATTAACAACAAATAGATCAGATCAAGATCAGTGCAGAGCCCATAGGAATGGAAGAGGCACAGGATAATTACAATCAACAAGATGAGGGTAGAGGGATGGATGTCCATTTGGGGATTGAAGGAACAAACTCCAATGGACATGGAGAAGAAAGGAATGAAAACGTGAATATGGCAGAGACCATTAAAAATTTGTAGAAGGATGTCCAAAGCCATAAGGATGATAATGAAAGGATTATGAGAGACAAGGAGCAACAGGATGACTTCAACATGAAGTTATTAGAGGGCTTGAATAGAATAGAAAATAAATTGGATAAGGAGAGTGGCTCAAGAAAATATGTAAGTCACAAGCCTTTGGATGAGAAAAGAAAAGCAAGAAGTGTTAGCAGACACCACCATCACTCCCCAAGGCATTCCAATAAGAGAGTAGGCATCAGATCAAGTCCATCCCCTGTCAGAAGGCATAAGAGGTCGGGGGTGGATGAGCTACGAGGAGAAATGAACAAAATCAAACCTCATACATTTGATGGTGAGCACAAGAAGGATGAAGATACAGAAACATGGTTGTTGGGCATGAGAAAGTATTTATAATTTGCATAATTATTCTTCTCATGTAGAAGGTAGAATTTTTATCTATCAAATCAAGGGAAAGGCATCCATGTGGTGGGATCATCTTGTGTAGGTGCATCACATTAAAGAGAAAGTTGTTATTTGCAGGGAATTCAAGAAGTATTTTGAGAAGAAATACTTGACTAAGAGATACTATGATAAGAAAATGAAGGAGTTCTTTGAACTCAAGCTTGGAAGTATGACCATAGATGAATATGAGAGAAGGTTTCTAGAACTGTTGAAGTATGTCTCTTTCATCAAGGATGAGACACTCAAAATTCAAAGGTATTTGAGTGGATTTCCATCATTCATCAGTGACAAAATACAATATGATGATCCCAAGACATTGGAAGAGACCATAAGGCGAGATAAATGCCTATATGATCAGCAGAAAGCAAGGCCAACTTTCCAAAAGGATTGGGAAGACAAAAAGAAATTCAATATGGATCAGAGGAAGAAGTGAGCTAAGCCACCATTCTTCAGAAATAATCCACAGGGACAACAAATGCCTAAAGAACCCAGAACGGTTGACACAGGGTATCAAAGGCCAAGGAAATCACCTATTCAATGTTGGGGTTGTAAAGGAGATCATATGTTCAGAGATTGTCCTCACAGAGGTGAAAAAGGAAGGGTTGTTCATAATGTACAACAAGCTGAAATAGTGGAGGACATGGGCAAAAATGTGCCAAGGATCTATGCAGCCCTGGAAAACAAGCAAGTAGAGTATCAATCCCACATGATTGAAGTGGAAGGTATGATCAACAACCAAACCATTGCTATTTTAATTGATTCAAGAGCTAGTCATAGTTATATAGACCCTAATATGGTGGAAATTTTGCAATTTCCAAGAAGAAAGCATGGGAAATCTTGGTTGGTGTAGCTGGTTACAAGAGCCAAAACAAAATTTAATGATATGGTTAAGCCATGCCCCATGGACATGAATGGACTGAACACCAAGGAAGATTTGAACATCTTGCCTTTAGGTTCCTATGACTGTCTAATTGGGATGGATTGGTTGAACCAACATCATGCTCTCCTAGACTGTAATAACAAAACATTTACTTGCTTGGATGAGGAATGGAAACTAAGGAAAGTGTAGGGAATTCCCAGAGTAGTAACCATTAGAGAAATTTCAGCATTGCAGCTGAAGAAATGTTACAGGAAAGGGTGTAAAATATTTGCATCTCATATGGAAGAGACACCTAAAGATAAGGTGCCAAATTTGGAAGATTATGCAGTCCTGGAAGAATTTTAATACGTGTTCAAGGAAGTACCAGGACTACCCCCAAAAAGAGACATTGATTTCTCTATAAATCTAATGCCTGGAGTAGCTCTAGTGTCAAAGACTCCTTATAGAATGTGTACACCAGAATTGAAGGAGTTGAAAATGCAGCTTGGAGAACTTCTGAAGAAGAGGTATATACACCCAAGTATGTCACCTTGGGGTGCCCCAGTCTTGTTTGTGAAAAATAAAGATGGAACATTAAGATTGTGCATTGACTTCAGATAGTTGAATAAAGTGACTGTTAAGAACACATATCCTCTGCCAAGGATTGATGATCTCTTTGATCAATTGAAAGATGAAAAGATATTTTCAAAGATAGATCTAAGATCAAGATACCAACATGTAAGGATTAAAGAGGAAGATATTAGCGAGACTGCCTTCAGGACAAGGTATGGTGATTATGAGTTCACAGTGGTGCCATTTGGGTTGTCAAATGCACCAGTTGTTTTCATGTGCTTAATGAATGGCATTTTCCGAGGATATCTAGATAAGTTTGTCATTGTCTTTTTGGATGACATTTGTATATATTCTAAGTCAGAGGAAGCGCATGAACATCATTTGAGGATGGTGTTGAAAGTATTAAGGGAGCATCAGTTGTATGCCAAATTGAGCAAGTGCTCATTTTATCAGAAACAAATTCATTATTTGGGGCATATCATTTCATAGGGTGGGATAGTAGTGGATCCTGAAAAGATAGAATCCATTAGATAATGATCAGCACCAAAGAATGTGACAGAGGTGAGATCATTCATGGGTATTGTAGGCTATTACATGAGATTTATTGAAGGATTCTCAAAGATCGCACACCCAATCACTTCTTTGCAAAGAAAGGGTGTGAAGTTTCAATGGACATTAAATTGTGAAAATAGTTTCCAACACTTGAAACAACTATTGACAAGTGCTCCAATACTAAGGATTGAAAATCCAAATGAAGACTTCATTGTATGCACAGATGCATGTAATGAAGGATTTGGTGGAGTCCTCACTCAAAATGGGTTTGTTATATGTTATGAATCAAGGAAGTTGAAGGAGCATGAAAGAAACTGTGCCACTCATGATTTGGAGTTGGCAACCATACTGCATGCCTTGAGGAAATGGAGACACTACCTCATGGGAAAAAAGGTTTGAGCTTAGAACATACCACAATGTTCTGAAATATTTATTTGATCAACCAAATCTAAATGCTAGGTAAAGCAGATGGTTAGAATTTCTAAGTGAATATGACTTTGATATAAATCATATCAAGAGGAAAGAGAACAAAGTGGCTGATGCATTCAACAGAAGAGTACATGAATTGCATGCTACATCCATTAGCATGTACCAATCAGATTTGAAAGAAAAATTTATAGAAGCTGCCAAATCAGATTTGCAATACAAGGAATTAGAGGCAAAATTATAACAAGGTAATTTGTAGTACAAAATTGAAGAATACAAGCTAGATAATGAGGAAATTCTTATGTACAGGGGCATAATTTATGTACCAAATTCTAATGAATTGAAAAATATGATATTGGGAGAAATGCATAATGCACCTTATGTTGGGCACCCAGGATATCAGAAAACTATTGTAGTTGTCAAGAGACAATATTATTGGCCAGGCATGAAGAAAGAAGTGGCAAATTTTATTGCCAGATGTTTGGAATGTCAAAAGGTAAAGGATGAGCATTGACACCCAACTGGATTGCTACAACCATTACCCATTCCCGAGTGGAAATGGGAAGTTGTAATGATGGATTTCATCACCAAATTGCCCAAAACAAACAAGCAACATGATTCTATCATGGTAGTGGTGGATAAGCTTACTAAAGCTGCCAATTTTATTCCAGTTAAGCTCACTCACAAGGCGGCGAACATTGCTAATGTTTATATGAAAGAAATTGATAGATTACATGGCATACCTAAGACAATTGTGTCTAACAGAGATCCAAAATTTACCTCAAAATTTTGGAAAGGATTATTTAATGGATTTGGAACAAATTTGAATTTTAGTACAACCTATCATCCAGAATCAGATGGACAAACAGAGAGGGTGAATCAAGTGATTGAAGATATATTGAGGATGTATGTAATGGATAAACCATAAAAATGGGAAGACTACCTACACTTGGTAGAGTTTGCTTACAACAATGGGTACCAAGCATATCTAAAGATGAGTCCATTTGAGGCACTTTATGGAAGAAAATTCAACACTCCAGTAAGTTGGGATAACCCAGTAGACAGAGCAGTGGTTGGACTAGATTTGCTTAGGGAAATGGAGGAGAAAATGATAAAAATAAAGAAAAATTTAAAGGCTGCCCAAGATAGGCAGAAACGTTATGCTGATAAAGGTAGAACTCATAGGGAATTTAATGTGGGAGACCATGTAGTTTTGAAAGTAAAAGCCAACAGAATTTCCCTGAAGTTGGGAAACTGTTCAAAGTTGGAAGCTCGTTATTGTGGGCCGTTTGAAATCCTAGAGAGGATGGGCCTAGTTTCTTATATGATTGCATTGCCTACATCTATGTCTATTCATAATGTATTCCATGTATCATTCCTAAAGAGATATATACCCGATGCTAATCATGTTATTGATTGGAATGTGATTCAAGTGGAGTAAGAAGGAACTTTCCGAGTGCATATGGTGCGCATTCTGGACCGAAAACTCAAGGAACTCCATAATCAAGCCATATGTCTTGTAAAGGTTCAATGGACCTGGTACGGTCCCGAAGACACTACTTGTGAGCATGAGGATGCAATGCAGGCAGAATACCCGCATCTTTTTGAGGATTTTTGAAAATTTTGTTGTATATGGGTACATGATGCACTGAGGACAGTGCATAAATAATGGGAGTGGATTGTAATATCCCTCAGCCAAACCCAATTTTAAATATGATTTAAGTGTACTTAAGCTAGTGAGTTGTTTTGACATCATTTTGTAATGCACCTTTCATGGCATAGTGCGTGCATGTACTGCGCAGTCAAATGATGTAGTGTGCACATTCCCAGATACTGCGCACAGTAGCTAAAGTGTGCACAATATGGAGGTCACCGAGTTTTGTGTATATGATATGTGTTATAGGCTGGTGATCCAATTATTATTAGTTGGGATGCTATTGTTTTGGAATTAGTCCATAGCACCTAGATGTTAAAGGCCAGTGCACCTATTTTGTATATGTCTCATGATTAATATAAAATACATCACTGTGCGTAGACCAACCATGATAAAAGAGATGGGGGACTAAATTCCACCATTTAGGGAAAGGGATAAGCTAGAGAGATTAAGCCAAAAAGGAATATTATATTAATATTTCTTAAAACATAAAGTATGGATAAATATTTTATCCTAAGTTATAAAGTTGCGGACAAGTGGGCCAAAATAGCTCCCAACATGACAAGTGTCAAGTTGGAAACATGCATACATATTTTTGGGACTTAGCTCATTTTCACACTCTCCATCATTCAGATCATCATCTCTCCCATAATTCCTTGACCATACAACCATGACTCCATGACCATTTTTCACTCACGCAGTCTGTTATCCTTTAGACATTCATTTCACTGTACTAGAATTATATCCATTGCCATATATCTGTTTGTGTAGCTAGCTAGTTTGGGAGCTGGACTGAAGAAGCGGGTTGTCAGGCCTGTGGGATATTGAAGAGGTGGGTTTTCAAGCTCATGAGAAATTCTTTGGGTGAGAGAATGGTTGGGAATTAATTTCCTGGAGGTGCTAAACTATAGCTACAGGGCTCAGAGACTTCCTGTTCGGACTATTGTTGAAGCCCAGAAAGGAAGTGGGGCAACCGAAGGACTATTGAGAAGAGAAGGAGCACACTTCCTGGGGTGGGACAGGCATGTGGGGAATGAGGGACTGTAGGCTGATAGTTGAGTAAGCACCCGAGACAAAGGCTTTCCTGTTGTTTATGAGCCTATAACCTGGTTAGGAATTCCTTTACTCAGGTGGAGTTTAGTCCCATCTTGGGGGTGACTCACTGTTGAGAGTGATGGAAAGTGTAGTCTAAGGCTGGGAGGTTCGTGGATGGTCTGCATGCAGTTGGTGACATTCTTACCAAGATAAGTACCAATTGTGTGATAAATTTACATGCTGCATTCTTATTTACATGCTTATTTTATGGGTCTATCATATGTGTGGTTATAACCGTCTGGAATTTTTTGGGCATTTCCTGTATATGCTACATGTCTATGTTTATTGTTATTACCATGTGAATTCATGCCAATACATAATGTATTTGTTTGTCACATTTTATATATGAAGCTTCCGCAAGAATGTTGTGTGTGTATGTTTTGAATGCATGCAGTTAGATAAAATTTATGTGGCGTAGTTCAGTTGGGTGTTGGGTATGTCACAATATGTTCCACAATGAGAGAATGAAAGTGTTCCCTCATGTAGCATGGCCCGACCATGGGTGGTTGGGGATGTTACACTTTTAAAGGGCGTAGCCCTTGTACAAGAAAAAACCTAGTTGTTAACTTCCAAATTAACAACTCTTGGAAATAATCTACCCAATCGAGTTTCTTTAGTAGTCCTACCAGTACAACCTAAAATCAAAATGGTTGGACCTATCCTAGAGGAAATAGGAGAATCATCTGCAACAAAAACAAAGAGAAAATAATCCATATAAAGCTGCAAGAAATTTTGGCCCAGATATCAGCTATTCCACCCACAAAAGTCTTTTTGAAAAATGGATTGAGAATGTTGCGGAGATTTATGTGAAAATGGAAAACCTAGATTTATCCAAAGGATATGGAAATACATTGCTAGTCAACTTTGACTGCATCAACCAGGATGAAATACTTCAAGCCTTCCAGAAATTAAATGCATGGACACTCCAAAAACGAGTTGAAACAAAAGCCAGTTGGAAAGATATTGTAACCCAAATATCATGGGCTTTTATAGGGGCTTCAAAATTATGGTAGGAAAATATTTCCCAAGAAAATAAAGAAGAAATAATGAATGATGCAGATTCTTTAAGCACTCTGTTTACTGCTTTAGTAAATGAATTTCTAGGTGTTGCTCCACCTGATGCAGAGCACCATGCACAACTGTTCATTCTTATATCATAAGGGGAAACCTCCAGTTGAGAAGAACTCTATTACAA
>JASDQU010010425.1:133433-146351 GCA_032191745.1 Picea mariana | reverse complement strand
TTGTTCTACCTATGTGTGGGTTGGCACCCTAACATGTCCGCTCCCTTAAAAACAACCTTGTCCTCAAGGCTTGAGATGAGGAAATTGCTGCAGAATGGTAGTCGGTTCCCAAGTGGCGTTTGCTGGAGTTGTATCTTTCCACTATACTAGCACTTCCTTGATGGTTCTCTGATGTAGGCGACACTCATGCTGGTCCAAAACTGCTTATGGTTGTAGCCAAATGGATCCTTCTTAAGATAACTCTGGAACGTTGGTTTGAATTTGCCTCTTAGCTCCAATCACCTTCTTTAAGCATGAAACATGAAAAATAGGATGTAGCTCCGAATTGTTGGGCAAAGCTAACTGATAGGCAACCTGTTCCACACGCTTGAGTACGATATAAGGACCATAAAATTTGGGCCCTCGCTTCTTAAAATGCTCGGACTTGAGGGAAGTTTTCTTGTAAGGTTGCAGTCGAAGAAACACCTGATCCCCTTCTGCAAATTGATGTTCAGAGTGACCTTGATATTCTTGTTTCTTCATGCAATTATGTGCCATGACCAAATTCTCTTTGAGGGTATAGAGAATAGCCTCTCGAGTTGTAAGTGTTAGGTCAACCGCCTGGACCTTCGAGGCACCCGGTAAGTATGAAAAAATTGAAGGTGGATTCTGTCCATATACCACTTTAAAAGGAGTCATGTGTGTAGCTGTATGGTATGAAGTGTTGTACCACCAGTCAGCTAGGGGTAACCATTGAGCCCACTGATTTTTCTTTTTTGAGGAAAAACATCTCAAATATGTTTCCAAACACTTGTTGAAAACTTTCGTTTGGCCATCATTCTGGGGATGATAAGCTGTGCTGAGATGCAATTCAATGCCTTGTATCTTGAACAGTTCTTGCCAAAAATTGATTGTGAAAGTTGGGTCGCGATCAGAAATAATAGAGTGCGGAATGCCATGAATCTTGAAGACCTGATCCATGAAGATTTGAGCCACCATGGATTCTATAAACGGGTGTTGAAGGGCATAGAAATGAGCATACTTAGAAAGGTGATCAACAACCACCATGATGATGGATTTGTTTCCCGATTTGGGTAAGCTGGTAATAAAATCCATAGAGATATCCTTCCAAATAGAAGGTGGAATCGGGAGCAGTTGTAGTGTGCCCAATGATTTGACTGTTTCTGCCTTGTTGCATTGACACACATCACATTTAGCTACAAAATTACGAATGTCCTATTTCATACCATCTCAGAAAAAGGAACGTTTGACCTTGTCCTAGGTTTTGGTGAACCCGGAGTGTCCTACTGTGGGTGTAGCATGAAGCTCAGAAAGTACCGTGGATTTAAGATTTGATTCTTTACTTAAATACAAATGGCCTTTGTATCGAAGTTCCTCATGGAGCCAAGATTACCCTGGGGAATCTAGAGCCTTGGACTGCAATTGGTGGATCAACTGTGAACTTTTGGGATCTTGTAGCCATTCCTGGCGAACGACATGGAGCCAATCTGGTACAATGAATGAAAGAGAAAAAAGGAATTCCTTCGTCTTCATATTTTCAGGAAAGTGCATCCGCAACCACATTGTCTTTGCCTTTCTTATATATGATCTCATAATCATATCCAAAGAGTGTAGTCCCCCATTTTTGTTTTTATAGGGAGGAAATGTCTTGTTTTAGAAAATACTTGAGGCTTTGATGGTTTGTCTTAATTTGGAAACGTTGCCCCAATAGATAAGGATGCCACAAATCCACGACATGCAGAATAGTCAACATTTCCTTTTCATAGATGGATTTGCCCATATTTCTTTCAGATAGTTGCTTGCTGGTAAAGGCCAAAGGTCAACCCTCTTGCATAAGGACAACACCAATTCCTTTCCTTGAGGCATCACATTCCAAAACAAAGTTCTTTGTGAAATCGGGAAGGGCGAGGAATGGAGTGGTGCACATGGTCATCTTCAAGGTCTGAAAATATTGAGCGGTGACTGGAGTCCAAGTGAAAGAGTTCTTTTTTAGGAGAGCAGTGAGAGGTGTTGCAATCTTCCCATAATTATTAACAAACTTGCTATAATACCTTGTTAATCCTAGAAATCCATGCAATCTCTTAAGATTCTTTGGGTGAGGCCAGTATTGCATAGCTTCAATATTTTTAGGATCCACCCTGACGCCATCTTTTCCAACCGGATGACCCAAGTATTCTACTTCTGAGGCGCAAAAAGCACATTTAGACTATTTCAGGAAAAGTTGGTGCTTAGAGAGTAGATGGAGAACTCGATCCACATGAGCAAGATGGCTTGTCCAGGTTTTTCTATATATGAGGATATCATCAAAGAAAACTAAGACAACATGGCATAGAAAAGGACAGAAGACATGATTCATGAGGCTTTGGAAGGTGGAGGGGGATTTACACAAGCCAAAGGGCATGACCAAAAACTCATAGTGGCCCTCATGAGTTCTAAAGGCAGTCTTAGGAATGTATACCTCTTTCATATGTATCTGGTGGTAGCTCAAACAGAGATTCAGTTTAGTGAAGAATTGGGTGCCACTCAATTCATCCAGGAGGTCATCAATGACAGGAATAGGGAATTTGTATTTGATGGTAAGTTTGTTGAGGGCACGAAAGTCAGGACACATTCGCCAAGAACCTTCTTTCTTCAATACCATGACCACAGGAGATGAGTAGGGGCTCTTACTAGGGCAGATAATGCCTGCATTAAGGAGTTCCTGGAGCATTTTCTCAATTTTGTTTTTGGGGAAAAGGGGTGACGATACAGACGGATATTGGGAGGAAGGATTCTGGGTACAAGGGGAATGGAATGAACATGAACACCACAGGAAGGAGGGAGGACTTGGGGAGTGGAAAAGACCAATTGATGTTTAGAAAGGATGGCTTGGAGGTATTGTAGTACCGAGGGTGTCTTTGTTGCTTGTATGGCATGGAGTTGGGTTATAACACCAGAATGACCCTTTTTGAGCAGCTTTTCCATGCGATGGGAACTAATGATCTTAGGTGAACCGACAATGATGCCTTGGAACTTATATTGGTGGCCCTCCTGGTCTAATTGCATGGTTAAGTCTTTAAAATCCATGAGAATGGGACCCAAAGTCCTTATCCAGTCTTCACCCAACATAATGTCACAACCTCCCATGTCGATAGAAAACATATAGGATTTCAGGTGGTAGTCACCAATTTGGAGATGCACATTTTCAAAACACCCTCCAAATTTCATGGAACCACCATTGGCAATCATGATTTGGAAATTATTGACAGGATGGATGTAGCAATGAGTTTCTTGGGCGATGCGGTGATGAAAAAAATTATGAGTGTTTCCACTATCAACCATAATGATGACCTTCCGATGCTTGATGTAATCGATTAGCTTGAGGGTTTGGGGAGCGGAGAAGCCAGTGAGAGAATTGAGGGAAATGACTGATTCTACTTCGGGAGGGTTTGAGGGAGGGGTTATGTCAGTGGATTCAGGTGACTCAGACACATAGGGAGTTTCTTCATCTTCTTCTGAAATCTCCTTGGAGGTGGCCATAAAAAGATTTTGTTCTTTACACTTGTGTCCCAGGAAATATTTTTCATCATAGTTATAAAAAAGGCCTTTGAGTTGGCATTCAGCCATTTCAGCCCTGGTCAATTTTTGGATCTTTAGTGGAGAAATGGGAGTAGTGGGATTTACTAGTTTAGGGTGAGGGATAAAGGAGGGTTTGCAGTTTTGAGAAGATACAACCTGTTGTGATTCTTTATCCCTTTTGGTAGCCTCCACCCAACTCTCAGGATGATCCATGAGGACATGGGCCCGAATTTCATCCTTGAGGCTACTGATAAAACACTCTCGAGAAAAGGCATCAAAGATGCCCTCTGTTCTAAAAGCCAGGCACTCAATGGCATCTATAAAGTCTTCCACTATTCCAAATTGTTTCATCTTTGTCAAATGACCCAAATGGTTGGTGTCAGTGTCAAAGAATTCATAAAGATCTGCCCCAAAGTGTGTCCAAGAAATATACCCTTGACGAGAAGTTTTTCTCCATTGCCACCATTGCCAACATTCTTGATCTAGATGGAGAACACCATACCGAAGTTTGGACAAGTCATCTGTAATGCCGTATAAAGAGAAGTAATGTTCCATTTGGGTTACCCAACCAGTGGGGTCCGAGCCATCAAATTTGGTCACATCCACCCGTGTAAGGCATAGGTCATGTTGAAAGTGATAGTTCTGCAAGGTATGAGAATGAGAGGAATGGTCACCTTTAGTATGTGGAGGTGAGGAAGAGGAAGGGTTATCTGTAGGGATATGTAGTTTGGTACAGAGTGCCAAAAAGACTGATTCAATTTGGGTGGTGAGGTCTTGTTTGATTTCCCCCATTGAGGGTTGCATGGTTTTATTTATGATGACAACATTGGCACTGAGTTGTTTCACTTCTTGTTGGGTCTCAATGAGACTAGATTGCAAGGTGTTGAAGCGAGCTTACAATTCTTGGATACGAGTATGGGCCATGAGGATGAGGAAACTGAAAAGGGGCGGATGGGGTAAAAAAATTTGGCTGAAAAAATGATATGGATGAATGTGATAAGGGCGAAGAGATGAATCCAATGGAATAGGTCTCAAATAATGGTGAAAAAATTTCCAGACTCATTTTTTTTTTCTTACAGAGTTATACTCCAGTCTGAAGAATGATACAGAGAGGAAATGCCCAAATGCTTAACTAGAAATAAATGTGTATTTACTTGGCAACCCAAACATAGTTGCGCGACAATAGATCTTGTTTGTTTTAATTTGTTTATGTTTCTGTCCCCCAAGGGTTAGGTATTCAAGGGTTCTACAGATAAGGGTTTGCCTTGTGCTATAGCTCTCTGATATATGTGTGGGGTCCAACAGTAGTACTTGGCCCA
Organism: Picea mariana; assembly: GCA_032191745.1. Classification (NCBI taxonomy): domain Eukaryota; kingdom Viridiplantae; phylum Streptophyta; class Pinopsida; order Pinales; family Pinaceae; genus Picea; species Picea mariana. The sequence continues at coordinate 141,474 of JASDQU010010425.1, read as the reverse complement.
ATATCTCAGGGCACTAACTAAGGAGGATATACCGTACCCTTAGCCATACTACCCGACTACCCAAGTACTAGAGAGTATCTTCCCGAGTGTTGTTCTCGGTGACACTATAGAAGTCAGGCGGCTGATCGATTTATCTAAAGAGGGCTTCAGGTAATCTTGACTGATCTGTACACAGGTGTTGTCTAATGCACAACCACTCGAAGGGGTACCAATAGGGGTTACAAGGGTGGCCAACAGATGTGCACTTAAGTACCACTTGTATTTCTTGTGTGTATGAATCCCTCAACCATGGGTTTATGCGCATAACGAAAGATCTTTGTTGCTTAAATACGTAGGAATACATGTCTACGCTGAAAAAAAATTAACCCACACTTTCTGTCGAGGAAAGTGATCTGATACCACTTGTAATATACCAGATATAAAATGTATGCAAAACTGAAATAAAATGCTAGTCATGGCAGAATAACAACAATATAACCAGAACATTCAACACAATAACACTGAAATGATATAAGAATAACAACATAAATAACACTTTGAATCTGAAAGAAATGTTCACAGGCCTCTTTGAGGGGGAAACCTCTAGTTGAGAACAACTCTATTATAATAATATCCAAGCTAGGGTTCTCATACCCTCGACTCCTATATATACTAAAAAGAAGCATCTAGAGGAAGATCCTTCTAGAAGTGGAAGCTTCTATTAGGTCTTCTTACATCCGCCTTATTCTATTTTTTTGAAAGGCCTTATTAATATTGACCTTTATTACATCCTAATATATTGTTCTACCTATGTGCGGGTTAGGACCCTAACACATGCCATTCGGTTTGACTAATGCACATTCAGAGTTCCAAAAGCGTATGGAGGATATCTTCAAACCTTTAAATTTTTCTCTTGTCTATATTGATGATTTTCTTATTTTTAGCCGAGATGTTAATGAACACAAAAAACATCTTGATGAATTCCATTCTTTTGTTTTTAAGCGTACTCTCCAAGTCACTAGACAAATTTGTAATATGTCAAGCTAATATTGAGTATCTAGGACTGTATATATCCAAAGGAACTATCCAACTACAACTTCATGTATTAAAGGCTCTACCTCCATTTCCTGATATTCCGACTGACATAAAGCAAGTTCAGCATTTTCTTGGGTGTTTGAACTATATCAGACACTTTTATGAACACCAGGATAAAGACACAAAAGTACTCAAACAATGTCTTAAGCCAGGATCCAACTAGGATATTTCAATGACCAGAACTGTTAGTAGAATCAAGGAGAAGATTCAAAATCTACCACCTCTGCAATTGCCTAACATGAATCTTCCTTTTATTCTGGAAATTGATGCTTCTAATGACTTCTGGGCAGCTGTTTTACTTCATAAGCACTCTCACAGGGATGAAGTATGTGCTTATGCATCAGACACATTCAATCCTATTGAATCAAAATATCCATCTTCTTACAACGAGATCTTGGCGGTTAAAAAGGGAATCAAAATATTCAGATTGTTCCTAAAAAGTGTTAGATTTACAGTCAAAACATACCTCAAGCACATGAAAGGTATGTTTCATAACCACTGGTTTCTTGAGCAAGGAAATTCTCGAGTTCTCATATGGGCTTTATGGTTAGATGGTTTGATTTTGACATCATCTACAAATCTGGGGCTGAGAATTATTTAGAAGATATGATTTCTAGAGAAGGAGCCTGCAAATATTTAAAAGTGTTTTCTTATCAAGGATAAATCTCCAACACCTCTTATTCCACCTACCCCATTATTGTAGGTTCAAATTGTTCAGTTCAACTATGTTGGGAATTTTTTTCACAACTTCTAGACACCCTGACACCAGAACTCCAACATAACATTTTTCATAGATGGGCCAATTCTTGGGCTGGAAGAACTATCTATAAATATACTTGGAAAAGGATTAACAATGATAGGATTCTCTTTGGGCATACTCATCCACCTCACCAGCTCATGCACTATGCATATATATTTGATCTGGATCTACAATGGATAGATTATTTTGTAGTCCATCAGTTTGCTAAGTCCTACAGAACTGTAAGTATATTCATGTATTGCAAAGATATCCAGATTCCATTCAGATTGTGGAGCCCCTAGTTCAATTTACTTATTCAACAATATAGACCAAGAGTTTCTTCCCTGAAGCATGCTACTACTCAACTATTATTATCAGTTTTGCAGACCGAAATGGCAGAAGAAGCCTTAAATTATGATACACTTCACTTCAATATTTTGTATAAATGTGTTTTTTATAATTGGGGTTTTACAAGTGATCACCAGTTGACTTTCTTTCTGTCAGATGATTTCTACAAAGGAGTTTATCTACCAGCTCATCTCCAAGATGCCTTCATGTAGCACTCACCATTCTCCGCATGTTTCCTAGAACATGAACCCATTTGGATGCTTGATTTGGTTCCATGCATTGTACCACCCATACCTAATGATGCTAATGACATCTATGATAACGAAGATGAAGTCTATTCTCCACTAAGCCATGATAATTATGATTATGACCGGAGTTGATACTTCACATGTCCTTCACATGGCCTTCACATGGCTTGGTCTATTACTTTGTAAAAGCATCTTACTTTTGACATTTGTACTTTGTCTTTTAGCTCCTTCCTCGTGAAGGAAAATTGTCATTTCTACTTTTATCTTTGTAAGAGTCTTTACTAGGTTCCCTCCTAAATAATCTCCACACTGTATCTTTACTTTGATGATTATTGTACGTCGCTTTCATGGATTTGGTTGATCGAATATCCACTTTGTGTCTAGTCCATGTCGGACCTGTGTCCAGGAAAAAATCTATATATACAGAGTTATTTCCTCTTTGTAGGCATCGAGTTTTAGAGAGAGTTTCTAATATAAAGAAAAAGTGTGTTTTTATCTCCTGTTCTCTTTTCTTTTGAAGTTATTAGTCTTTGCCTGAGTAGTTAGCCAGGAGCCAAATCGACTATCTTTCACTCCGATGTTAAAGACTTAGATTCAAATGCCCTGCTTTTCTATGCATAGATGATACTAGTATTTATGTTCAAATGGTATCAGAGCCAGAGGCATTGTGAGAATTGTCCTCCATTCTTGTTCCATGTTCCCATTTTCCCGAGAGGGTAGTGTTGAGAGATTCACCTGGTAAGGGAGAAAGCTAGAGGATTGACAACTCATGTAAGTGTCGCTTAAGGTGAAAAATCCATTTAGGGCATTTGGAGAAACAAATCAAGTTCTGAAAACTCATTGCAATTTACAAGGTGTATTCAATTTTCATTATCTCTTAAAGTCATAATGGATTCTAGTACAAGTTATGATTTTAGGTCTGCATTATCTACTTCTGCTGATTCTAGAAGAGATTCTCACAATAAATGATGGTCGTGGATGAATAAGCTAGTCAAAAAAACAACAAATGAACCATTGTATAATTCTCACATCATATCTCAAGAATTTAACCCTCAACCAAACTGGTTTTTACCAGAGATAGATGTAGAAAAAAATTACGATCTTCCCATGTTCCGATTTCGTGCTGCAAGTCTGTTTCACTTTACATTTGTGAATATCCCGATCTCTCTTTCCCAGAGTGTTTATCAAATTCCTTTGATTAAAAGAGATGACATTGAATGGGGAATAGAAAATAGATATAATTATATCCATATTGGTCTTATTCAGTTCGACATAAATCCTTTGGTGCGACCCAGTCTAAATACATCATGTTTGACCTGTGTCCTTGATATCCAAATGAATGATTTCAATGATACATTAATTGGCAGATTCCAAAGTCTATTAAACAATGGACCAACTTGGTCCTCGGTTGTGCCCAGATATCAAGTCTCTCTGATTGGCCCCTATATAAATGAGTTGCTTCAAGCACTCATCTACTTTCACAGTTTCAATGTAGTTGATCAAGCCCATATTTCCTAGTTACATACAACTATTTGTTTACACTTTTTTTTCACCACCTTGCCTGCCATAAATCCCAAGTTAACCACACGAGCATTAAAATAAGGTGTCGTAGTCGGTTCCGACAATACTAGACCACTTCAGTTGGGATTCAACCAAGTTACCCTACCAGAAGAATGGAGTAGTGATTATCAACCACTATCCCAGAAATATCCACAATTGGCCATGTCATCTCCCTCACAGTTAAGAGTAACACCAAGGCTTGATGGAAGTAGTAGTCTATGGTTCACCAAACCACAACTATTACAACAACTCCTCTGTAGTCAGTCCTTAAAATCACCTGTCCATATACCATTTCTAGTTCCTAGTAGACAGACTATACATAGTTCCCCTATACATAAATCACAGTCTTCCACTTCTAGTAGTTCTTGTGAGTTTTATATCAAACCTTCTACTTCTAAATACCAATTTCTGCCAAATCCAGGGTCACCTACCCATAGAGGCCAACATGCAAATTGCACACTTTCTAAACAACTTCTTGAAGTAGTTCCTGAACTCAGATTGTTTTCTAGAGAGCCAACATCCTCTACATTACTACCACAGAAGTCTCATGGCCCTAGTAACAACACTCCATAGTTCTCTAATGGAACACTTGAAGAAGATCTGCAATTCATCTATTTTCTTCATCCTACTGCAGTAGAACCTTCTGAGAAAATCAAACTTCAAAATTATATCAATTACCAGTCAGTTTGTTTGACCCAAAACCTCGATCAAGTAGCCAAGGATGTTTCACCTTGACAGAGAATAGTAAGAAGCTCCACCATTATGTAGAAACACTTCAAGAAGGCCAAGAGGCCTTAACAACCAGGCTTGATGAAATAACTGCACAACTCTCTACTATTTAGCTTGTTATCTCTTGATTCCAAACTGTTGTACCCAAACCAGTTTCTCTGCCTGAGTATGTCCGTGTTGATACAGAAGGTTTCAAAATTAATTATTCTAATACCCTTTCTTCTCGATCAGATAATTATGTTGGTCTCTGTTCTCTCTTCCTCAAATCTTTCTCTTCTCATCCCGACTTCCTCCATATTGAGAAACTTTTAAAGGGGGTAGCCCTTGTACGAGAAAAAAACCAGTTGTTAACTTCCAAATTAACAACTCTTGGAAATAATCTACCCAATCGAGTTTCTCTAGTAGTCCTACCAATACAACCTGAAATCAAAATGGCTGGACCTATCCTAGAGTAAATAGGAGAATCATATGCATCAAAAACAAAGAGAAAAGAATCATATGATTTTCCATATAAAGATGCAAGAAATTCTGGCCCAGATAACAACTATTCTTCCCACAAAATTCCTTTTGGAAAATGGACTAAGAGTCTTGGGGAGATTGATGTGAAAATGGAAAACCCAGATTTATCCAAAGGATATGGTAATGCATTGCTAGTCAACTTTGATTGCATCAACCAAGATGAAATCCTTCAAGCATTACAAAAATTAAATGCATGGGCTGTAATATACCTTAAAATTGCCAATTTTTTATTTTTTTATTTTTGCGAGGTAACTTAAGTTCTTCTCTTTATGCGATAACCCTTTGATATCGGTTTCGTAGTTCAAGATAGGGTCTATAATTTATCTAAGGTTTCAACCTACTCATCTCTAATCATAAAAACTATCTGAATATTTTTAGGCTTAGAACCTACAATCCTATCCTTTCCCTAGACATGAAGTTTCTGTGTTCTTCTACGCAGAACTGAACTTTATAATATTTAACATAATGTATTTACCTGGCATAAAAATCAAGGGGTGCAAACTATAGACCACTAGAGTTTAGTATTATCATATATCTAGGTGAAATGATAGGGTTCTTTTAACAACTAGGAGTGATCAATCAAGGGGTAACCTCATCCCTTTTATACCAATGTTTGGGTAACGAGATCCCAACTATATTCTTACTGAAATAAGATATTAAAATTGCAAGTCAATAGTTAAGAGAACGCAGCCTAACTAGTCATGTCACAATGGAGTTAGGTGAACCGCATAATTTATGTGTCACATGGTAGGGAAGGTAAAATGTTAGTGAGAGTTAAAGCTCTGCATTTGGTCATTAAAGGAGGTCTTGTGGTACAAGTTTCGATGGTCCCTTTTGATCCCTCCTCATGCCACTCAGCCTCTCCATCACATGGCCCAACCATCCCCTGTACCTTCAGAAATAACTTATCTTAGTAAGGCTCCTTTAGGGTTATCCAAACTCTCCTTTGTCATTGTGAGGTCCTCCATCTGGTTCTGCTTATCACTATCTTCAATAAGCGGGGTTGGCATCTTGGGTCACTTCCTATAGAAGGCAGCGTATTCCGTCTTTCCTGATAAGAATTTTAACTTGAGACAGTGGTCGTTTTCAGAGAAAGTGAGGTTCTTTATCTCCTGTTATGCATCTTTGAGTTAAGGTTTTCCTTTAACGTTATTTTTGGCGATTCTTGGCTTCCTCCTCCCGAGGAAGTGGTGACATTCGGTTATAATCTTTCTCAGTCCATTTGAAGGTCTTGGTGTTCCACTGTAATCCTGTGTGGATCTAGGCCTAGGGTCCTGTAACTTCTCAACACCGTGGTTTTCCCTCCTGACCCTTTAGTGGTGCACTCGAAGCCTGGTAATAACTTTTTAGCGACTATGAGAGAATTTACTTGGGAGGAAACTCTTCCTATGTATACATCAAGAAATAGTGTGGGATTTTGGTTTTCTCGACTTTTAGAAGATGATTCTATGAGGTTTCATGTATATAAATTATCCACGAAGGCCCTTAAATCCCACTCGGTACCCTTACGTAAAGAACCCTATGGTTTTCAAAACTTTCTTTAACAGAAAAATAATTCGGCATAACACTTGGGCTCAAAAGGGGATTCTTTCCATTATCAGGGTTCTGCAATTAGTGTGAGTCCTTTACGTTCACTGTTAGGTTACCTCTGTAGTTACAACTGGATGAAGGTACCTTGACTAGTTAATCCTGGATATATTAAACCCTTAGTTACATTCTAAACACGTTTCACCATGTCTTCGGTCTACCTACATAACCTATATGCACAATTTATATGTTGAATAAATAGTATTGTTGAATCTTCTTTCTATGAGAAAAAGGTTTATGGTTTTGATATCAAACTAATGGTGGGACCCCGTTGGTGCGAGGTACCCATCAAGGGTACCTGTTCCATCTTCCCTCGACTTGGTGCAATTACTCAACTAGAAATGTGAACAGAGCAAGGTTCCAGATTCCAGCCATGAGTAAGTATGAATTTGAAAATTTCGTTGCCTTGTTTCCGGTTTTGTTGTAGTTTTTCTTGTTAATTTTAATCTCATGCATTTTTACTAATGATCAATCTGTCTTTGCAGAGGGTTCATATCCACAATATTCTAGATACTGGTCCCTATTGTTCATGCGAAAGGTATTTTGGTTCCATGCACAGTACCCTCCGCTTACACCTTTGCAAGTTTTACTAGTACTGAGGGTCAAGGCTATGTCCTGTCCTTAGTACTCTGAAGACTTTTCATCCCAATTCTGTATTGGTTGGTTAAGGGTACGCCCTAATTTATGTTAATATGTTGGTTCTTAGAAAATAACGCAAGGCTTGCGCCTAATTGGATTTGTGATAAATTTTTAAAAGAATTTATTTCTCGACCAATCGTTCTCCTGTTTCCATGTGAAGTCGAAATCCACCTATGTTATGTCATGGCTTTATTTTTGTAATACCTAAACAACCGTTCCTTTTAAGTATTACAATCATCATATATTGGGGTTATTCAGTTGTGGATGTTTACGAAAATAATGAGTTCCAAAGAGTCATTTTCTGTGATTATCAGTTTCCTTTATATTTCCAAAAACTAGTCTGTATTACATAATTTTAATTCATTTCCTGAGTTATTCTAGTTAATTTCCAGAATCCTTCTTATTACTGGTTATAGGAATATTTCATGGAAATCCTATTTTTGTAGGATTCCATCCAATTTGGGGTTCTTGCTATACCGTTTGGTAATAATAAAGAAAATACATTTGTCTGCGTTTGAATAGATCAAAGACTTCCAGAATTCATATTTGTTTTATGTGTGATTACTTTGTTTCTTTATACTAAATCATAATACATAGT
>JASDQU010010425.1:121380-133187 GCA_032191745.1 Picea mariana | reverse complement strand
GCAGAATTATTTTTTATACGTATAAGTTTGTATATATATAGTTCCCTAACTCTGTTTTAGCTAGTTCACTTCAGCTTCATTGCACTGCTTATATATGACTCCCATTATATAATGTATATATGTTCGTAATATACCTGTACGGGTTCTATATGCATATCAAAAATAATCTCAATGATAGAGGGTGTATTTACTTTGAATATGAACTTGTATGTTCATTAGTGGAGACTCATTTTATACTATAATTACCTACAGGAAATATAATTCGTCATAGATATTGGTTCACTTGACTTCAATCACCTCATGCAAACAATTTAATTTCTACTCAACAGAATTAATTAATAATGATATGTAGCCTATAGTTTATACTAGTATGACAGTAGTAATCTCTACAGAACTCATCTTACTAGTTAATAAATTCAATGACTTTAGTATTTACTCAGTACCACGTCCCAATAAAACAAGTTCCATTTCTAGCTAATGAATAGGAAGTATTTGGTAGGTATTCCCTCACTGCAACATTCGACCAGAAGTTCATTCATAGAAGTAAACAAATTTGCAGAACATAACATTTAACCAAAGAAGGTAGAGTAACATATCTGAATCGATTTGCGAGGATCCAAAGGGAACATCCACGTTCCTCCCAACCGTAGAACAGGGCAGCCAATCTACTTGCCCGATTCACCCCCTAGCCTGACCATGAGTCCATGAGGGAGAACTTGAAATCTCCTCTTCAACAATGTCCTTCAATTCCAGCAGATTCCTCCTTCCTCACACTCACTCAGTAGTGTTCATAACAGCAAGGAAGAATCAATAGTCTCTTTTCCCTAGCATACTTGGCAGTGTCCTGCCTCCTCACATATGCTACTTATCCATAGAGTCTTGTTTGCCTAGGTCTTTTCCCTCCCTTGGGAATTTTTGCATCTTTCTAAATCCCTGATTTTCAGGGGCTGCCAATGGCCAAATCTCTGATTTGCCACTTGTAACAATCAGTCCAGAGGTAGTTCCAACATATTCCCCACTCATGGAGTCATGGTCAGTTGATTTTAACATAATTGTTCCATTTGTCCTCCTGCAATCAATATAAAATATTCTATTTCCATACAAGTGTCATGGTCAAATAGTTAGTTGGGTCAAATAAGATATCTTCCCAACATTCATAATAATTAATTACAATTATTAAATTTGAAATTCGGAATTGCCATATATGGAAAACAATTTCCAAATTCGAATTTACTAAAAACAGAATAATTTTCCAAATTCGAATTTACTAAAAACAGAATAATTTTCCAAATTCAAATTTACTAAAAATAGAATAATTTTCCAACAGATTTAAATTTAAAAAAATACTTTATTTTTTGGGATGTCACATCCTATCCCCCTTCAATAAAACACTGTCCTCAGTGTTCATTCCTTTCTTGGAATAAGGTTGGATGAGATTTCTGCAAATCTCCCTCCAACTCCCAAGCAACCTCCTCAAGACTAAAGTGCTTGCAATGCACCTTTACCTGAGTGACGGATCTGTTCCGAAGTGCTATTTCTCTATGGTCTATAATATGCAGGGGTTCCACCTGGAACTTGCCTTCGAGTTCCACCTGCACCTAGTTCCAATCAATCATATGAGTAGGGTCGTGAATATATATTTTTTTAACAAGGAAACATGAAATATATTATGAATTCTTAGATTAGCTGGAAGTGCAAGTTGGTATGCTACGGGTCCAATTCGAGCTAGTATCTCGAAGGGCCCACAAAACATGGGTGCCAGCTTGGCACAGTTCCCTAACTTCAACGAGATTTTTTGGGCTTTGACCTTCAAATAAACATGGTCTCCCACTTGAAATTCCAAGTGTCTTCTTTTCTTATTTTCATAGCTCTTTTGTCTGTCTTATGCTTCTTTCAAGTTCTGTTGTACCTTTCTTACCATGTTCTCCATTTCTTGGAGCATCTCTGGTCCAACCATAAGTCTGTCATTCGGGTTATCCCAGCTAATTGGAGTCGTACATTTTCTGCCATACAGTATTTTGAAAGGGATCAACTTAGCCGAAGTTTGGTGTCTATTGTTATATGCAAATTCTACCAAGTGTAGATAGTCCTCCCACTTGTTCGGTTTTGTTCTTACGTACATGCAGAGCATATCCTCTACGATTTGGTTTATCCTTCCGGTCTGTCCATACCTTTATGGATGATAACTCATACTGAAATTCAAATTAGTATTTATCCCTACAAACAATTCCTTCCAAAAAGCGGATGTGAATTTTATGTCTCTATCTGAAATCACCATTTTAGGAATACCATGCAGTCTAAAAATTTCTTTCGTGAATATTTCAGCAATGTTTATATCTTTAAAATTCAACTTTACAGGAATAAAGTGTGTATACTTACTGAGTTTATTGATTAAAACCATGATAGAATCATTCTGTTTTTGAGTTTTAGGCAAGCCTGTTATAAAGTCTAGTGATATGGTCTCCCATTTACATTCTGGTACTGGTAATGGCTGTAATAGGCCGGTTGGGTGCTGGTGCTCGGCCTTAACCTGTGGACAATCTTGGCACCTAGACATGTACTCTGCTGTTTCTCCCTTCATATTAGGCCAATAAAATAGATTTCTAAGTGCTTTTATTGTTTTCTGGTAACCTGGGTGGCCAAAATACGGTTTCTTGTGCACTTCATCCAAAACTGTTAATTTTAACTCTGTTGAATCTGGTATGTAAAGTCTGTTTTTAAATCGTAATAGTCCCTTCTTGTCGATAGTTAGATCTAGTTTATCTGAGTTTGCGATACTATTTTGTAATCATGCCATCATCTTAGTGTAATTCTTGTTGTTGATACCCGTCGTCCTTATTCTTTGTTCCAGATCACTTTCTTCCCTATTGATATTTATCTCAAATAACCCATGGACTCTTCTGCTTAAAGCGCCTACTACTTTATTTTCCTTGCCCTTGATATGTCTGACCTCAAAGTCGAATTCGCTCAAGAAGGCTAGCCATCTTGCTTGTCTTGCATTAAGATCTGGTTGGCTAAACATATATTTCACCCTACTATTATCCATAAATAGTAAAACTTTTCTACCCATTACATAATGTTGCCACATTTTTAAGGTGTGTATTACTGATGCTAATTCTAATTCATGAGTGACATAATTTTTCTCGTGTTCCTTTAATTTCTGGGACTCATAACAAATGAGGTGTCCTTCCTGAGTTAAGACACCACCTAGTCCTTCTTTACTTGCATCAACACATATGGTGAAGTCTTTATTTGGGTCTGCTACCTTCAATATGGGTGCGGTTGTCAATAATTCCTTCAGTTTGTTAAAACTGTCTTGACACTTCTTTGACTAGTTATACTTGGTCCCTTTCTTTTGTAATGACATGATAGGGTATGCTATATTGGAAAATCCTTCTATAAATCTGTGGTAATATCTAGTGATTCCCATGAATGACCAAATATCTTCTACATCCTCAGGTACCGACCATTCGATAATGGATTTTATCTTCTCTAGGTCTATGGCAATGCCTTCTGCTGAAATTACATGTCCTAGATATTGTGTTTCTTTTTGATAAAGGTCACACTTGTCAAATTTGGCGTATAGTTTGTGTTTCCTCAACGTTTGCAGAACTATACTTAAGTGTTCATCATGTTCTTCTTTCGTTTTTGAATAGACTAGAATATTGTTGATAAATACTACCACGAACTTGTCTAAGTACTGACTGAAAATACTGTTCATCAGGCACATAAACTTGGCTAGGGCATTAGTGAGTCTGAAAGGTATGACTACGTACTCGTAGTGTCTGTATCTTGTCCGAAAAGTTTTTTTTCTTTTTTCCTCATCTTTTATCCTAACTTGATGATAATCGGATCATAAATCCAACTTTGAAAAGATCTTGGCCCCACCTACTTGATCAAACATATCATTTGTCCTTGGTAAGGGGTATTTTTTCTTAATAGTCATTTTGTTCAATTGTCTATAATAGATACATAGTCTTAGAGTACTGTCTTTCTTTTTCACAAAGAGGACTGGTGCCCCCCATGGTGAAACACTCGGTCAGATATACTCTTTGTCCAACAATTCCTGTAATTGTATTTTTAATTTTGTCAGTTCTGGTAGACTCATTCGGTAAGGTGCTTTTGAGATAGGGGTTGAACCTGGTAGCATGTCTATGGAGAAGTCTATTTCCCTTCTAGGAGGTAATTCTAGTATCTCATCCACAAACACGTCTATGAATTCACATAGGACAACAAAGTCTTCTAGCTTTGGCTTATCTTCTTTTTCTAGCAGATTCGTTACTTGGATGGAATAAACTTGACATCCCTTTCTCATACATTTCTTGAGTTGCATCGTTGAAACTTTTCTGAATGATACAGGTTTTGGTATACCTTTCGTTGTTCTAACAGTGCCAAAATTGTCTTTATAGCTAAGTATCATTGTATAACAATCTAGTACCTCTTTGTGTTGTTCCAACCAATCCATCCCAATAATAATATCGTAAGATCCTAGTGGTAGGACATTCATATTGGTCCTTATATTTTGACCATCTAATCTGAATTCAAAATCTGAAATAAAGTCAACTATTTTCCTTTTAGTACCTGTTGCTAGTTGTACAAGCCATGATTTTTCGTGCTTCCATTTCTTAAGCTTATTTGAGTCTACTACATTAGGAGTAATATAACTTAACGTAGCTCTAGGGCCAATTAAAAAAGATATTTGAGTGTTATCGATTTTACCTTCGATTTCTAGCACCGAGGATTGGTGGTCATCTTGTCAACCATCTATGGCTGCATTTATCTGATGCAGGCTTTTGCTCACATCTCCCACCGTTGAGGCTTCTTGCAAATTATGAGCAACAACTATGTTTGCTGAAATTAAACGTGGATAGTTTCTCTTTAGATGAGGCTCTCCACATCCCCAACACTTTAATGGCTCGTGGGAGATATCCCCAAACTTCTACGTTCCCAGGTTTATCGGTTTACCACTGCCTTGCATATTCAGATGATTGGAGTGAAAATCCTTTCTTGGAAAACTTTTTGCTGCATTTCGATAAGGAGGTGGTTGGTATCCCTTCTTTTGTTGGTTCATTCATTTTTGTTTCTTATCCTTCCATGCTTTGGGAAACTCTATCCATTGTTTATATTGGTCGTAGCACATCCATGCTTTTTTGAATACTTCACTCAAGGATTTGGGGTTGTCAAACTCAATTTTGTCCCTGTAGGACTGTGGTAAAAAACTTAAGAATCGTTGGATTTTTACCTTATCCTCCCGGATGTACGGCACAAACCTTAGTAGTTCCAGAAATTTATTTACAAGGTCCTCCATTGTCATCTTTCCAAGTCATAGTTCATAAAATTCTTTCGTCTTCCTTTCATAATATCTTTTAGAAAGGTATTGTTTCTTGAAATACTTCTTAAAGTCAGACCATTCCAAATGTTTCTCCTTTAGGCCCTTAGCCAATTTCAGGTCTTGCCACCAAATATTGGCCTTCCCTTTCAGATTGTAGATGGTCATTCTAACCTTCATGTTGTTGGAATAGTTGTATATCTAGAATTTTTTTTTGATGTCCAACAACCATGCCTCTACTTCTTCTCCTATCCTGGATTCTCCATCAAAGGTAGTTGGTTTAATCTTTTTAAATTCTCCTTCAAGGTGGTCTACTTGTTTTCTTTTTCTGTCTGTTTTAGTTTTGTCTTCAGCTGAAGGTGTTCCTTTAGACGAACTGTCTCCTTTTTCTGTTTCCGGTCCAGAGTTCTTGGAGGCCCTTTTGCTGACCTCTCCATCCTGGTTATCATCCTTTGGGATTTTCTTGGTCACTATACTGCGCAGTAGGACTTCATTTATCTCTTGTTGTTCCTGTTGTTCTTTCTTCAATTTTTCATTGTCGGCTTTGAAAATCTACAGTTCTACAATAAGATTCCTCATTGTTTCCAACACATCCGTGGGTGAGCTTCCATAATTTTTCTATCTCGGATCTCCAGGAAATCCTTGCCACAGATTTCCTTCCATCCTGAGCTGCCATAATTAGCACAAAATAGAAAGGGATTTCTGTTTGTAACCATAAGGTTTATTAGTTTTACATAAATTGGGATATATATACTAAATAACTAAAGTGGCCCTATTCATTCCCACTGTTGTAAATTTTCTCTGATACCATATGTAATATACCTCAAAATTGCCAAAATAAAAAAAATAAAAATTGCGAGGTAACTTAAGTTCTTCTCTTTATGCTATAACCCTTTGATATCAGTTTCGTAGTTAAATATAGGCTCTAGAATTTATCTAAGGTTTCAACCTTTTCATCTCTAATCATAAAAAGTATATGAATAGTTTTAGGCTTAGAATTTACAATCCTATCCTTTCCCTAGACATGAAGTTTCTGTGTTCGTGCATGCATCAATGAACTTTATAATCTTTAACATAATGTATTTACTTGGCATAAAAATCAAGGGGTGCGAACTATACACCACTGGCATTTAGTATTATCGTATATCTAGGTGAAATGATAGGGTTCTTTTAACAACTAAGAGTGATCAATCAAGGGGTAACCTCATCCCTTTTATACCGACATTTGGGTAACGAGATCCCAACTATATTCCTACTGAAATAAGAGATTAAAACTGCAAGTCAGTAGTTAAGAGAATGCAGCCTAACTAGTCATGTCACAAAGGAGTTAGGTGAACAACACAATTTATGTGTCACATGGGAGGGAAGGTAAAATGTCAGCGAGAATTAAAGCTTTGCTTTTGGTCATTAAAGGAGGTCCTGCGGTTCAAATTTCGACGATCCCTTTTGATCCCTCCTCATGCCACTCGGCCCCTCCATCACGTGTCCCGACCATATCATGTACCTTTGACAATAACTTATCCTAATAAGGATCCTTTAGGGTTATCCAAACTCTCCTTTGTCATTGTGAGGCCCTCCATCTAGTTCTGCGTATCAATTTCTTCAACAAGTGGGGCTGGAATCTTGGGTCGCTTCCTGGTGGCAGGCAGCATAGTCCATCTTTCCTGGTAAGGATTTTAACTTGAGACAGTGGTCATTTTTAGAAAAAATAAGGTTCTTTATCTCCTCTTATGCATCTCAGAGTTAAGGTTTTCCTTTAACGTTATTTATAGAGATTCTTGGCTTCCTCCTCCCGAGGAAGTGGTGACATTCGGTCATAATATTTCTCAGTCCATTTGAAGGTCTTGGTGTTCCACCGTAATCCTATTTGGCGCCAGGCCTAGGGTTCTGTAACTTCTCAAGACTGTGGTTTTCCCTCCTAACTCTTTAGTGGTGCACTCGAAGCCTGGTAATAACTTTCAAGTGACTATGTGAGACTTTACTTGGGAGAAAACTCTTCTTGTGTATACATCAAGAAATAATGTGGATTTTTGGTTTTCTCGACTTTCAAAAGATGATTATATGAGGTTTCATGTATATAAACTATCCATGAAGGCCCTTGTATCCCATTCAGTACCCTTACATAAATAACCCTATGGTTTTCAAAAATTTCTTTAAAAGAAAACTAATTCGGCATAACGCTTGGGCTCGAAAGGGTATTCTTGCCATTATCGGGGTTCTACAGTTAGTGTGAGTCCTTTAGGTTCACTGTTAGGTTACCTCTGTAGTTACGGCTGGATGAAGGTACCTCGGGCAGTTAATCCTGGATGTATTAAACCCTTAGTTACAGTCTAAACACGTTTCACCTTGTCTTCAGTCTACCTGCATAACCTGTATGTACAGTTTATATGTTGAATAAATGGTACTGTTGAATCTTCTTTTTATGAGAAAAAGGTTTATGGTTTTTATATCACGCTAATTGTGGGATCCCGTTGGTGTGAGGTACCCATCAGGAGTACCTGGTCCATATTCCCTCGGCTCAGGGTGATTACTCAACCAGAAATGTGAACAGAGCAGGGCTCCAGATTCCAACCATGAGTTAAGTATGAATTTGAAAATTTCGTTGCCTTGTTTCCAGTTCTGTTGTAGTTTTTCTTGTTAATTTTACTCTCATGCGTTTTTACTAATGATGAATCTGTCTTTGCAAAGGGTTCATCTCCACGAGATTATGGAGGCCGGTCCCTATCGTCCATGCGAAAGGTATTCTGGTTCCATGCACAGTACCCTCCGCTTACACCTTTCAGAGTTTTACTAGTACTGAGGGTCAAGGCTATGTCCCGTCCTTAGTACTATGAAAACTTTTCATCCCAATTCTGTATTGGTTGGTTAAGGGTACGCCCTAATTTATGTTAATATGTTGGTGCTCAGAAAAGAATGCAAGGCTTGTGCCTAATTGGATTTGTGATAAAATTTTAAAAGAAATTATTTCCAAACCAATCCTTCTCCTGTTTCCATGTGAAGTCAAAATCCACCTATGTTATGTCATGGCTTTATTTTTGTAATACCTAAACAACCGTTCCTTTTAAGTATTACAATCATCATATATTGGGGTTATTCAGTTGTGGATGTTTACGAAAATAACGAGTTCTGAACTGTCATTTTCTGTGATTATCAGTTTCCTTTATATTTTCGAAAACTGGTCTATATTACAGAATTTGAATTCGTTTCCTGAGTTATTCTAGTTAATTTCCAGAATCCTTCTTATTATTGGTTATAGGAATATTTCATGGAAATCCTATTTTTGTAGGATTCCATCCGATTTGGGGTTCTTGCTGTTCCGTTTGGTAATAATAAAGAAAATACATTTGTCCATGTATGAATAGATCGAAGACTTCCAGAATTCATATTTGTTTTCTATGTGATTACTTTGTTTCTTTATACCAGATCATAATACATAGTGGCTTCGCTATGCAATTTGATATTTACATTATGTTCCTACTACAGTTATTACTCATGTGTTTTATCAGTCTAAACATCAAAATAAATAGTATTGTTCCCAAACAGAAGCTTTTTGTTATACCGTAAGTGTAATATTTAATCAACACGACCATTATTAATTCAATACTAGTACCTTACTGATATATATATATATATATATATATATTCCAATTTTCCTATAATGTGGTCTTGGAAATTTGCAGAATTATTTTTCATACGTATAAGTTTGTATATATATAGTTCCCTGACTCTGTTGTAGCTAGTTCACTTCAGCTTCATTTCACCTCTTATATAGGACTCCCATTATATAGGACTCCAAGATCTGACAAATATTCAGAATATTGTCAGACATGTTGATATCCATAGACAATAAATTCTCAAAGACATTGTCCAGAAACTAAAAGAAGAATGCACATTAGACTTTCCTAATGCATTTTGGACAAGAAAGAAGTATTTTTTTTCTCTCCCCTATAGGGAAGGGTTTAAGGAAACTCCACAGAAGGCATCTTCCAATAACATGATTCCTTTAGAGAAATATCTGTGTCAAGAATAAATCCAACATCTACTTGACAAACATCTTATTGAACCCTGCATGAGTCCATGGGCTTGTCCAACATTTTATGTCAACAAGCATTCTGAACAAAAGAGAGGTAAGCAAAGACTGTTTATTAACTATAAGGAACTTAATAGTGCCTTATTATCTCTGATATATCCATTTAGTAAACTTGCCCATGCAAATGTTTTTAGCAAGTTCGACCTCAAGAGTGGTTTCTGGCAACTAGGAATTTCTACTGAAGATAGGTACAAGACTACTTTTGTGGTTCCACAAGAGAAATATCAATGGACATTCATGCCATTCGGTTTTACTAATGCACCTCCAGAGTTCCAAAAGCATATGGAGAATATCTTCAAACATTTAAATTTTGTTCTTGTCTATTTTGATGATTTACTTATTTTTAGCCGAGATGTTAATGAACAGAAAAAACATTTTGATGAATTCCATTCTTTTGTTTTAAGCATGGTTTGGTACTCTCCAAGTCACTAGACAAATTTTTGATATGTCAAACTAATATTGAGTATCTAGGACTGTATATATCCAAAGGAACTATCCATCTACAACCTCATGTATTAAAGGCTCTACTTCAGTTTCCTGATATTCTGCCTGACATAAAACAAGTTTAGCATTTTCTTGGGTGTTTGAACTATATCAGAAAGTTTTATGAACACCAGGATAAAGAAACAAAAGTACTCCAACAACGTGTTAAGCCAGGATCCAGTTGGGATATTTCAATGACCACAACTATCAGAAGAATCAAGGAGAAGATTCAAAATCTACCACCTCTACAATTGCCTAACATGAATCTTCCTTTTATTCTGGAAATTGATGCTTCTAATGACTTTTGGGCAGTCATTTTACTTCAGAAACACTCTCACATGGATGAATTACGTGCTTATGCATTGGGCACATTCAATCCTACTGAATCAAAATATCCATCTTCTCACAAAGAGGTCTTGGCAGTTAAAAAGGGAATCAAAAGATTCAGATTGTTCCTAAAAAGTGTTAGATTTACAGTCAAAAAAGACCTCAAGAACATGAAAGGTATGTTGCATAACAACTAGTTTCTTGATCAAGGAAATTCTTGAGTTCTTAGACGGGACTTAAGGTTATATGGTTTTGATTTTGACATCATCTACAAATTTGGGGCCAAGAATTATTTGGCAGATATGATTTGTAGAGAAGGATCCTGCAAAGATTTAAAAATGTTTTGTTATCAAGGATCAAGATCCAACACCTCTTCTTCCACCTACCCCATTAATGTATGTTCAAATTTTTCACTTCAGCTATGTTGGGAATGTTTTTCACAACTTCTAGACACCCTGACACAAGAACTGCAGTAGACCATTCTTCATAGATGGGCCAATGCTTGGGCTGGAAGAACTATCTATAACTATACTTGGCAAAGGGTTAACAATGATAGGACTCTCTTTGGGCACAATCATCCACCTCACCATATCATGCAATATTCATATATATTTGATCCAGATCTATGATGGATATATTATTTTGCAGTCGATCAGTTTTCTAAGTCCTGCAAAACTGTAAGTACTATCATGTATTGCAAAGATATCCAGAGTCCATTCAGATTGTGGAGCCCCTGGTTCAATTTACTTCTTCAGCAATATATACCAATAGTTTCTTCCCTGAGGCATGCTACTCCTCAGCTATTTTTATCAGTTTTGTAGACCGAAATGGCAGAAGAAGCCTTAAATTATGATACACTTCACTTCAATATTTTGTATAAGGTTTTTTTTATAATTGGGGTTTTACAAGTGACCACCAATTCACTTTCTTTCTGTCATATGATTTCGACAGAGAATTTTATCTACCATCTCATCTCCAAGATTCCTTCTTGCAACACTCACCATTCTCCGCCTGTTTATGAGAACATGAACCCATTTGGATGCATGATTTGGTTCCAGGCATTGTACCACCCATACCTGATGATGCTAATGACATCTATGATAACAACAAGGAAGTCTATTCTCCACTAAGCCATGATAATTATTATTCTAACCGGAGTTGATACTTCACATGGCCTTCACATGGCTTGGTCTATTACTTTGTAAAAATCATCTTACTTTCGACATTTGTACTTTTCCTTTTAGCTCCTGTCTCATGAAGGAATATTGTTGTTTCTACTTTTATCTTTGTATGAGGCTTTAGTGGGTTCCCTCCTAAAAGAATCTCCACACTGTATCTTTACTTTGATGATTATTGTACGCCACTATCGTGGATTCGAGTGATCAAATCTCCACTTTGTGTCTAGTCCATGCCGAACCTGTTTCCGGGAAAAACTCTATATATACATAGTCATTTCCTCTTTGTAGGCATAAGGTTTTAGAGAGAGTTTCTAATATAAAGAAAAGTGTGTTTTTATCTCTTGTTCTCTTTTCTTTTGAAGTTATTAGTATTTTCCTGAGCAGTCGGCTAGGAGCCGAA
>JASDQU010010425.1:97083-117962 GCA_032191745.1 Picea mariana | reverse complement strand
TTCAGCTTCATTTCACCTCTTATATAGGACTCCCATTATATAATGTATATCTGTTCGTAATATACCTGTATGGGTTCTATATGTATATCAAAAATAATCTCAATGATACAGGGTGTATTTACTTTGAATATGAACTTGTATGTTCATTAGTGGAGACTCATTTTATACTATAATTACCTACAGGAAATATAATTCATCATAGATATTGGTTCACTTGACTTCAATCACCTCATGCAAATAATTTAATTTCTACTCAACAAAATTAATTAACAGTGAGATGTAGCCTGTAGTTTATACTAGTATGATAGTAGTAATCTCTACATAACTCGTCTTACTAGTTAATACCACGTCCCAATAAAACAAGTTCCATTTCTAGCTAATGAATAGGAAGTATTTAGTAGGTCTTCCATCACCGTAACATTCGACCAGAAGTTCATTCATAGAAGTAAACAAATTTGTAGAAAATAACATTTAACCAGAGAAGGTAGAGTAACATATCTAAATCGATTTGTAGGGAGCCAAAGGGAACAACCACGTTCCTCCCAACCGTAGAACAGGGAAACCAATATACTTTCCCGATTCACCCCCTAGCCTGAACATGAGTCCATGAGGGAGAACTTGAAATCTCCTCTTCAACAATGTCCTGCAATTCTAGCAGATTCCTCCTGCCTCACACTCACTAGTGTTCATAACAACAAGGAAGAATCAATAGTTTATTTTCCCCAACATACTTGGCAGTGTCTTGCCTCCTCACATATGATACTTATCCATAGAGTCTTGTTTGCCTAGGTCTTTTCCCTCCCTTGTGAATTTTCACAGCTTTCTAAATCCCTGATTTTTAGGGGCTATCAATGGCCAAATCTTTAATTTTCCACTTGTAACAATCAGCCCAGAGGTAGTTCCAACATGTTCCCCACTCATGGAGTCATGGTCAACCAATTTTAACATGGCTATTCCATTTGTCCTCCTGCAATCAATATAAAATATTATGTTTCCATACAAGTATCATGGTCAAATAGTTAGTTGGGTCAAGTCAAATCTCTACCTAATAGTCATAATAATTAATGACAATTATTAAATTAGAAATTCAAAATTGCCATATATGGAAAAAAATTTCCAAATTCGAATTTACTAAAAATGGAATAATTTTCCAACAAATTTAAATCTCAAATAATAATTTATTTTTGGGGATGTCACATGGGCACTCCAAAAAGGAGCTGAAACAAAAGACATTTGGACAGATATTGTAACCCAAATGTCATGGGATTTTATAGGGGTTGTAAAGTTATGGTGGGAAAATATTTCCCAAGAAAATAAAGAAGAAATAATGAATGATGCAAATCCTTTAAGCACTATGTTTACTTCTTTAGTAAACGAATTTCTAGGTGTTGCTCCACCTGATGAAGAGCACCATGCACAACTCTTCATGAGCCAAATATTATGCAATCTAGATCTGCTCCATGACTACTACTGTACAATGCAAACCATGTTGTACAAAATAGCAGATCATCAGAATATTGCCTACTTAAGGAACTATATTGCTTCAATGACAGGAAAAGTTCCTGAGTTAGTCAGTGGATATCTGGCCATAAACAAGATCCAATTGGAATCCTTGTCTTTTGCTTCTTTGCACCAGTAGATACTTACGACACTCCAACATGAATGTATCTTTTGACGAACAAAGAAAAATATGAAAAATCATTTCAATTTTAATCCAGCTATCTGTTATACTTTTAGAGAAACATATAATTATGGATGTTTCCAAGTAATTTCAAAAAAGCACTCAAAGAAACAAGAATTCCATTGTTCCAAACCTAATAAGTTTGCAAATAGAAAATCTTATAATTGGAACAAACTACACAAAAATCCGTATAAAAGACAGCATGGTAGGTCTCCTAAGAAAAAAGATAAATATATCTTTAGGAGAAGACAATTTCCAAGAAAAACCATAGCTTGCTATATTTTCAATAGGAAGGATCATTGGTCCAACAAATGTCCCAATAAAGAAAATAGATCTCATGTAAAGATAACAAAAATATTTTCTACTAATCGGAATCCTGTTGATTGGGATCTAACAGATTCTTCCCGTTCTGACAATGAACAATTTTTTGTGTATAGTTGTGACTTAGAATCAAATAATATTGATGAGTTACAGTTCAATAATTTGAATATTCATTCTACTTCTGATGATGAATGTTCATATTTGAGTCATTGTTTCATGTTCTCTTCTCACGGTTCCATACAACAACAGACTCATGATCTCCAAAAGCAAAAGGCTAATCTAGCATCTGGCACCTTCCATCTGAAAAATAGGCTCCAATCAAAGATTGATGATCTAGTCAAACAGTTGCCTCCTGTTCAGAGTATATATTTTACAGATGAAGAGAATGAAATACCTCATGAAGAATGGTCCAAACCGGAGTATGCTAGTATTCTGTCTCGACCAACAAAATAGACTGAACCTAAAATCCTTATTGAAATTCAACAAGTTGAAAATGATCTCCAAGATCTGAAGAAACTCTCCAAGATTTGACAAAGATTCAGAAGATTGTTAGACATGTTGATATCCATAGACAAGAAATTCTCAAAGACATTGTCCAGAAACTAAAAGATGAATGCACATCAGACTTTCCTAATGCATTTTGGACAAGAGAGAAGTATTTTGTTTCTCTCCCCTACAAGGAAGGGTTTAAGGAAACTCCACAAAAGGCATCTGCCAATAACATGAGTCCTTCAGATAAATATCTGTGTCAAGAATAAATCCAACATCTACTTGACAAACATCTTATTGAACCCTGCATGAGTCCATGGGCTTGTCCGACATTTTATGTCAACAAGCATTCTGAACAAAAGAGAGGTAAGAAAAGACTATTTATTAACTATAAGGAACCTAATAGTGCCTTATTAGCTCTGATATATCCATTGCCACATAAAGAGATTTTATTTAGTAAACTTGCCCATGCAAATTTTTTTAGCAAGTTCGACCTCAAGAGTGGTTTCTGGCAACTAGGAATTTCTATTGAAGATAGGTACAAGACTACTTTTGTGGTTCCATAGGGGCAATATCAATGGACAGTCATGCCATTTGGTTTTACTAATGCACCTTCAAAGTTCCAAAAGCATATGGAGAATATCTTCAAACATTTAAATTTTGTTCTTGTCTATTTTGACGATTTACTTATTTTTAGCCGAGATGTTAATGAATAGAAAAAACATTTTGATGAATTCCATTCTTTTGTTTTAAGCATGGTTTGGTACTCTCCAAGTCACCAGACAAATTTTTAATATGTCAAACTAATATTGAGTATCTAGGACTGTATATATCCAAATGAACTATCTAGTTACAACCTCATGTATTAAAGGCTCTACTTCAGTTTCCTGATATTTTTCTTGACATAAAAAAAGTTCAGCGTTTTCTTGGGTGTTTGAACTATATCAGACGGTTTTATGAACACCAGGCTAAAGACACAAAAGTAATCCAACAACGTGTTAAGCCAGGATCCAGCTGGGATATTTCAATGACCACATCTATAAAAAAAATCAAGGAGAAGATTCAAAATCTACCACCTCTGCAATTGCCTAACATGAATCTTCCTTTTATTCTGGAAACCGATGCTTCTAATGAATTTTGGGAAGTTTTTTTACTTCAGAAACACTCTCATAGGGATGAATTACGTGCTTATGCATCAGGCACATTCAATCCTACTGAATCAAAATATCCATCTTCTCACAAAGAGATCTTGGCAGTTAAAAAGGGAATCAAAACATTCAAATTGCTCCTAAAAAGTGTTAGATTTATAGTCAAAAAAGACCTCAAGCATATGAAAGGTATGTTGCATAACAACTAGTTGCTTGAGCAAGGAAATTCTTGAGTTCTCAGATGGGATTTATGGTTATATGGTTTTGATTTTGACATCATCTAGAAATCTGGGGTCGAGAATTATTTGGCAGATATGCTTTCTAGAGAAGGATCCTACAAAGATTTAAAAATGTTTTGTTATCAAGGATCAAGCTCCAACACCTCTTCTTCCACCTACCCCATTAATGTATGTTCAAATTGTTCACTTCAGCTATGTTGGGAATGTTTTTCATAACTTCTAAACACCCTGACACCAGAATTCCAGTAGAACATTCTTCATAGATGGGCCAATTCTTGGGCTGGAAGAACTATCTATAACTATACTTGGCAAAGGCCCTCCAAGAAACCCTCTACCTACAAATATAACCTAGAAACCGCTCTTCCTATTGTTTCCATTGTACGACCCTGTTGTATGTCCTATATGGCCCATACAACCTGCAAAATAGGCCCATGTCCTACTGTACAACTCACAACCTACTGTATGATGGGATATTGTGGCATGTATGGTCATTGTATGACTGTTTTGGGTCCCCTACTAGATTTTAAAAATATCTATATGGCCTATACAACTCGTATAAAAAATAATTGAGGATTTTTCCCTGCTAGCACAATCTCCTGAAAGGTACTCTAGCTACTGTCAATTTCTCCCTTACCAAATCTATAGAGTGAAATTCCTTCTCCACTCTCAAATGAGTCATTGACTCCTTACTTAGGTGTCTCCTCCTCTCACCTTGATTTCCTCTTATAATATTGAGTTGATGCCTAACCCTAATATCCAAAGTAATCAATGGTTGAGATTTAATCTCACCTTACTTGAGATCAATGGATAATATTCATTTAATTAATTTAATTCATTATTGTCCCTTGGTCATGTACTAAGGAATAACAATATTAAAGAAGAAGAAAGACAAAGTATGAAGAGCATGGAAGGCACACAAACTGAGGAGGGGTTGAAGTGGTTAAAGAAGCATAAAAGAAGAGTGAGGTAAAAGAAAAGTGAGTTGTTAAAGGAGAATATCAAGGAAGACAAGAAAACAAGGAAGATGAATCATGGACAGGTCAACAAGTGGAAGAAGACACTAATAGCTCCTTTTGATCACCTCGTGGAGAAGAAGGAAGGATAGGTTGGCGAAGTCCTTAAAAGGCAGATTTTGGTACCTAGGGTTTTTGTAGTTGGACTTTGTTCTAGGGTTTATAAGAGTCATACAAGGATAAATAGAGGTCTAGAAGAGTGCGGAGGGTTATTTTTTATATAGAGAGATTGAGCTGCAATAGTGTATGTCTCAGAGCATTCTTGTATTTTTTATCTTCAGTTGGTGCAAAGATCTACCCTACAGCTGGGTGCATAGGGAGGGGATTGGAAGAGAAATGGAGAGAAAGATATGCTGCTGAGTGCGTAGATAGAAATATGTATTTTTCATCTACTTTATCAATAAACACAGTTCTATGGACATAGCCCTAGGGAGAGTGTGAATCATGTAAAATATTGTTGTTCTATATGACTGATGTTGTGTTATTTTCTATCTTTTATACTGTGATTGCATTATTATTTCCTTTACTAAAGATAGGAAGAGACAACTAAATTCACGAAGTTAAGTAGAATATTGTTACGAATATCTAAGTTATCTTGTGTTGTTATTCTGGAGTCGTCTTTCACTTCCTCTGGTTGTAGACACATGTGTCCTACAACCCCCCTATTGCTACTTTGGGTGAGACTTCATCTTCTTCGTAGGTGTTTCCGAAAGGGCCAGTAGTTAGGGTTTGTTAGTAAGTTGTTATAGTTGAACCCTAGGTCTACCCCTATGCCAACAAATGGCTTCATTTCTGGGACTGGGATCTTCTTGAGGGAATGTCAAGGTGGTTCCGATCAAAGACAGATTCAAAAGTGGATAGAAGAATAGGAAAGGGACTTCGTCGAAGCTCAAAACAAGAACCCTAGAATTAGCACATAAGACTAGTTGGGAAGGTACATATTTACTGACCTACACGAGATTTTTTTTGTAGGAGTTCACAAGGAGTTGTACGAGTGGCTAGCCAGACTAGCAGACACTTAGTTTGAAATCAGATCTAGACCACCTGTGGTTTGGACAACAGTGTTGATTAAGAAAGTCAAGAGAATCGATAACATTGTGTCTAGAGAAGTGGATCTCTGGTTTGATAGAACTATTGGAGGGTACATTACTGAGTTTTCTATTGACATAGTAAAGTCATATAGTCAAGCAGAGAGGTATTTCTTTAAAGGGCCTAGAGGAAAGTTTCTACACTTTTTGAAACTAAATATTAAGATGCTATTGCATGAGAAGAATATCTTGAAGATACAATAATCAGTAGATTTTAAAGCTAATGTTCAAAAATTCAGACAATGATAGTGACGCAGAGGCTGGACACATGCGTAGTGAGAGATCATTCAAAAATGTTCCTCTTGCGAACCTGTCTAAGCAAAGTTACGGACCATTGGCACAAGATGAAGATTTCTATAGTGGAGAAGAAGCAGGGTGATCAGACGAAGAATATTCAGAGTTCACAAGGGAAGAGGAAGTAGAAACTGAATAAATTCGCCAAGAAGAACCAAGAACTTCAGGGACAAAGCCTACTTTCGAAGTAAGTATTTCTACCCCTCTTGTTGTTTTAACAACATTAAGTAACCAGAGTAACTAGAGTAATCAGAGCACTCTGAGTACTGTTACAAGAATTTTAGTACATACTCAGTTGATAAACCAAGGAAGATCCATGGTAGATGAAATAAGGTTACCCATTTTTAGAGGAGACGGATCTGAGGATCTTGAACAACACTGATTCTTATGCGAAGCTGTATGGAGCATTAGGCAAGTCACCGATGAAGCTGTTAAGAGAGCTCAATTTAGTACTACCTTGAGGGATTGCGCTTTGAGCTAGTATATGAAATTTGTTACAGGATCTGTACATCCGAAGTCGTTGAATGACATAAAGACTCCATTGAGTGCAGAGTTGAAGAAGCCTAAGTCGTAGTTGCAATGCATTACATAGTTAAAGGAAATCATATAGAAGGTGATTGAAACTATCTGGGAATTTGATCAGAGTTTTAAGACCTTGACAAGCCATTTAAGTTTTTAGATTCTAGACAAACAACATAAGGAATGGTTCATTTCCGCCCTCCTACCACACATTAGAGTTCCTTTGATGCAACAGAAGGTTGATTCACAGGATGAGGCATTAGAAATTGCCATGAAACTAGAACTAGCCCCTATAGGAGAATCTAGTCCAGGTATGAGTCAGATTTTTAATCAATTAACTAGTTTATCTTTACAGGTTGAAGACATGAAGAAGGACAAAGGAATGGAGAAAAGAGAAGACATATGGTGTACCAGATGTAAATCAGAGATCCATGACAAAGATAATTTCCCCTTATTTAATGAATACTAGGCCTATGGAACCCCTAACCCTTTAAAGCAGGCTATTGCACCATGGTGCAAGGTATGTAGAACCAGAAATCGCCCTAGTGAATGTTATTATATGAAAAAATATGTCCAGAAACCCACCAATATTTATTGTACATTCTAAAAATATGTGGGGCATGATGAGAAGGACTATAGGGCTTATGAACTAATGCATGAAAGATCAAGGGATGCATATAGAATTCAAGGAGAACTACAACAAGAAGGAAATGTTGCGCAGTTCAATTCCCCAGGAAGAAGAAAATTCAATCGTCGTGGTGGGTTCATAGGAAGAGGATGAGGAGGAGGCATGGGTCAAGGTCGAGGCCAGATCATTTTCTATAACCGTGCCCAACCAGGTCATTTGGAAAGGGATTGTCAGAACCCTTGCACTACTTGCAACTACTCTAATTCATTTGACCATGTCATTGAAGACTGTCTAGTATTGTTAGATAAACTTTAGGAAAGATGAGGTGGAAACCAACAAGTCCAACTAATATTAGTTGAACCTTGAAGTGAGAAACCTAGAGTCGCTGTTATTACTAGAGGAGGAATTGTCACAGGCAAAGATAGGGTGACTCCAAGAAAGACTACAGATGGATCAGGGATCAAAAGAGCTTCAGATAAGGCACCATTGTTTGATCCAAGGAAGGAAAAACACACTTTTGAATAAGCAAGGAGATAATTTGTAGGAGAAGAGGCTTCTTCATCTAGGACACAACCATAAGTAAAGGAATGTGAAATGCCTCCAACATTCGATCAATATGTCCCACTTAGGCAAGGAAAAGAGGTAAGAAATCTGATGGACTTCTTGTATACTTGTATCAATTTGATTAAATATGAAAGAGTTGTGCAGGAAATACAACACCTGATAAGACAATATGAAATTGGGAGAATTGATCCTCTTTTGAGTAGACTTGTGAATAAAGTATCTAGGAAAAGGAGGACAAGCAAGGAACTGCACCTTAGTGCTCAAATTAGAGACTATGAAGTGGACTATGTGGTTCTTGACCTGGGGTCAAAAGTAAATGTTATGACGAAGTAGACTTGGGCACTAATGGGAAAACCTAAATTGATTTACTCTCCTATTAGGCTCAGGATGGATAATCAATAGGTGGTGAGACCCTTTGGAAGACTAGAGCATATCCCTGTAGACATTGATAGAGTGAGGACATTTGCAGACTTCTTAGTGATTGAGATAGTTGATGATATCTGTCCATATCCTGCGTTATTAGGAATTGATTGGGATTTCAACAATTTGATTGTTATTGAACTAAAAAATAGAAGAATCACATTTGAGGGTGATGGCCTTAGGGTCATTGCACCTCTTGATCTTGATGAAGGTCACATATACACAGAACCTATAAGGGAATAAGACCGTGCCTATGAGCTAGAGAAAATCTATAAACTAACAACAGGACAACATGATTATATTGATCTTACAGTAGATGGAAATCTAAGTTGAGAAGTGAAAGTGCATGCTTATCAGATTCAGAAGAAGCATTGGAAAATTGATAGAACATAATTTATGCAGTCTCTAAGCAGAGGTGTGCCAGATTGACTAAAGTAGTTCACTGGATTGGCACATAAGTAAGTAATATTCCTACATTTGATGGCTTGAATAATTTAGAGACATTTCTACTTGAATTTGAAGGAATTGTACCAATACAATAGAGGTTGTTGGCACTAGATGAATCCATGAAATAAATGCCAGCTAGATGGTGGGAAGCTCACAAGAAGAACATCACAGAATGGGTACAATGTCCCACCTTGTTGACATTATGTTTTTTAGACCTAGATGAAGGCTGTGAAGCTCGATACACATGTCAGAGTTTCCCTAAGGACCATGTGTGAAGTTACGAGGAATCCTGGAGCAGTGTTCCTAAAGAAAAGTGGGTACATAAGTTCATTAACACACTAGATACTACACCTATCAACTGGTATCTTCAAGAAGAACTGCGCTTAGCCACTACACATTTGTATGGTATGACCCATAAATTTATAGCTATGTTCCTATTTGAAATTCAATACCAAACAGTATATCAGGCTTTACAAATTGTAAGACAAAAGGTCTTTGAGGAAGTATCTAACCTCCCTCTTGAACAAGAAGAATATGAATGTACTGCACCTCTTCAATGGTTATAGGGTTGCTATAATATTAATGTTGATGAGGACGATGACCCTAGGAACGTGAAAATCTCAGAAACTAAAGAACAAAGAGATATAGAAGGGCCCATGGGAGAAATGAAGATTCCTTTGAAATAAGATGCAAGGCCTATCAAGTAGAGGACTTATATATTGAATCCCAAGTACAAGGAGAAAGTTAAGATTGAATTAGATAGAATGTTGGAAGCATGAATCATCGAACAAACTGAAGAATATGAATAGATCAGCCCTATGGTGGTCCAGGATAAGAATTCAGGATAAATATAAATCTGTGTATATCTAAGGAAATTGAATGATGCATGCTTACATGACCGCTTCCCTACACCTTTTATTGATAAAGTTCTAGATAATGTAGGAGGAAAGGAATTTTACTCATTCACAAATGGATTTTCAGGCTATCACCAGATCAAAATTGCTAAGGAAGAAAGACATAAGAGTACATTTTCAACATAATGGGGTTCTTTTTAGTACACCATGTTGCCTTTTGGTTTGAAGAATGCACCAACCATGTTTTCTAGGGTGGTGGTCGAAGAATTTAAAGAATTGTTAAATATGTTTTTGGAGGCATGCTTTGATGACTGGACCATTTTTAGTCTTCTGAAAGATCATATTGAATGTTTGATATTAATGTTGGATAAGTGCAAGAAATTTTAGATTTCCCTGAACTTGAAGAAGTGTATTTTATTTTCACCTTTTTAAGTGTTGTTAGGACACATTGTGTGTAAAAAGGGGTTGTTGGTAGATCCTTCCAAGATTTCTATCATTGTCGATCTACCTCCCCCTACTTCAGTTAGACATTTGCGCACTACATTGGGACACACTGGATATTATAAAAAGTTTATTAAGGGTTACACACAGATAAAAATACCTATGAAAAAATTATTAAAGAAGGGTAGTAAGTTTCAATGGACAGAAGAATGCCAGCAGAGCTTCGACACACTAAAGATGAAATAGGTCACTACGACTATTTTGGCTTTTCTAGATTGGAGTAAGGAATCCAATGTTCATGTTGATGCTTCATCCATTGCATTAGGAGCAGTCTTTGCACAACCAGGTGCAAGAGATATTGACCACCCTATATATTTTTCTAGCAGGAAGCTTTCCACATCTGAAATGAATTCTACTACCACTGAAAGAGAAGGCTTAGCTATGGTGTATGCACTGCAGAAGTGTAGACACTACTTGTTGGGAGGACATTTTAGGATGTTCACTAATCATTTTGCACTAAAGTACTTAGTCAACAAGCCAGTGTTGGGGGGAAGGATATGCAGATGGCTACTATTATTTCGGGAGTATGACTTAGAGATATGGGTCAAGCCAGGAATAATGAATAAGGGACCTGACCACTTATCTAGGTTAGAACATAGAGAGGAACCTACCAGTTTGGATGATACACTACCAGATACACAGTTGTTGGCCATCAGAAAAATTGTTGTTCACTTCGTCGAGATAGTCCACTTTCTTTCCACAGGAATGGCACTTCGCGAGTATACAATTATTCAGAAAAACTAGTTGGTAGTCTACACTACATATTTTCAACTTATAGCAGGATAATTATATAAGATGGGGCCAGATGATATCTTAAGAAGATGTGTTATGGAGTCATACATACCATTGATTCTTGCAGAATCACATGAAGGAATCACAGGAGGAAATTATGAAGGGAAAGAAACAACGTAGAAGGTTCTCACAGCTAGCCTCTAGTGGCACACTCTACATAAGGATGCTAAGGAATACTACAAAGACTGCAATGTATGCAAAGAGTAGGGAATCCTTCAAGAAGATATGACATTATTTTAGCACCTTAGTTGACTATACGGGCATTTGAGAAATGGGTTATTGAATTTGTGGGACCTATCAACCCACCAAGAAATCGCACAGGAGATCGATACATTATCAATGTTATAGAGTATTTGACCAGATGGTCTGAAGAAAGAGAAGTTAAGGAATGTACTGCAACTACAGCTGTGTGGTTCATATTTTATGATATCATAACTAGATTTGAATGCCTGTAGATCCTTATGAGTATCAAGGCACTCATTTCATTAACAAAACTATTGAAGCCTTGACTCAGGAGTTCAAAGTTCACCATTAGCAGAGCACACCATACCACCCACAAGAGAATGACAAAGTCGAAGATTTCAATAAGATCTTGGAGACAACGCTGACTAAGATTTGCAGTGTTAATAGAGATGACTGGGATTTGAGAATTCCAACAGTGTTGTGGGATTATCGAACTACTTGCAAAAAGCTAACAATGCACACTCCCTTTAAGTTAGTTTATGGTTTGGAAGCAGTGGTACTTATGGAATACTTGGTTCCCACTTTAAGAATTGCAACATTTATAGGTATGGATGACACCAATGTTGTTCAATATAGGCTTGCACAGTTGATGGAACTAGAGGAAGACAAGTTCATTCTAGGATTTCATCAGTAGGTACAAAAAGAACAAGAAAATGCTTACCATGATAGAAATATCAAGAGGAAATCATATAAACAAGGAGATTCGGTACTTCTATACGATATCAAGTTCATGAAGCATCCAAGAAAGTTTAGGACACACTGGCTTGGTCCATTCTAGGTTGCATATGTTACGGAGGGTGGAGCCGCATAGTGGAAGACCCTTAATGGAGAATGGAAGGATGGTTTAGTAAATGGGAGCCATTTGAAACTATATTATGACAACCAACTACCTTGTATATCTCAGTAAAATCAAGGAAGACGAGTCTATGTACCAGGTGCAATTAAAATTGGGTATTAGACATAGAAAATATAGTTTACACAATATAGGGAGGGATATAGAAGAAATAACAGGTTGCTCTGTGCAGTTTGTAGTTGAAGTAATACAGGAGGTTCAACCCTATAGTGACTCAGGACAAGTCACATGTGAGTGTTGGGGGCCTGTTGTCCTTGTTCATGTACTAAGGAAGAAAGAAAATATTAAAGAATAAGAAATACAAACTCTGAAGAGCACAGAAGGCACACAAACTAAGGAGGGGTCGAAGTGGTTAAAGAAGCAAAAAAGAAGGAGAGAGGTAAAGGAAAATCGAGTCGTTAAAGGAGAAAATCAAGGAAGACAAGACAACAAGGAAGGTAAATCATGGACAGTTCAACAAGAGAAAGAAGACACTAATAGGTGCTTTGGAGCACCTCGTGGAGAAGAAGGAAGGACAGGTTGCCGAAGCCCTTCAAAGGTGAATTTTGATACCTAGTGTTTTTGCACCTAGAATTTGGTCTAGGGTTTCTAAGAGTCATAGAAGGATAAATAGAGGTCTAGAAGAGTGGGGAGGTTTGTTTTTGATATAGAAATATTGAGCTGCAAAAGTGTATGTCTTAGAGCATTCTTGTATTTTGGATATTCAAATGGGTGCGAAGATCTACCCTGCAGCTGGGTGCACAGGGAGGGGACTAGAAGAGGAAGGGAGAGAAGGATTTGCACCTGAGTGCTCAAATAGAATTGTGTATTGTTCATCTACTTTATCAATAAATACATTTCTTTGGATGTATCCCTAGGGGGAGGCCGAACCACATAAAATATTGTTGTTCTATGTGATTTACATTGTGTTGTTTGCTATCTTTTATATTGTGATTGCATTATTATTTCCTTTACTAAACATAGGAATATATAACTAACTTCGCGAAGTTAAGAAGAATATCGTTAAGAATATCTAGGTTATCTTGTGTTTTTATTTTGGAGTCATCTTTCACTTCCTCTGGTTGTAGACACCTGTGTCCTGCAACCCCCCTATTGCTACTTCAGGTGACACTTCATCTGCTCCATAGGTGTTGTCGAAAGGGCTAGTAATTAGGGTTTGTTGGTGTGTTGTTACAGTTGAACCCTGAGTATGCCCCTATGCCAACAAATGGTTCTATTTCCAGGACGAGGATCTTCTTGAGGGAATTTCAAGGTGGTTCCCATCAATGAAAGAGATTCAGAAGTGGATAGAAGAACATGAAAGGGACTTCACTCAAGCTCAAAACAAGAACCCTAGAAATAGCACACAACACTGGTTGGGAAGGTACATCTTTACCAAGATTCACTAATGACCAAAACTTAGGAATTTCATGGAATTAACCTCCATTAATTATAAAATGACATTCACTTTAATAATTAAAATTATTAAAGTAAATTTCCAAAGTTTTGAGAGGTATTAATTACAATTTCGACATGTTAGACACAGACTGATGTGAAAATTCCTATCTGATCTACATACTTCAACACTCCCTCTTAGTGAGCAAGGTCTTATGCACCACTCCAAGTTTGTCTCTGAAGAAAACAAACTTACCATTCACTAAGGGTTTGGTGAGAATGTATACAACCTACTCATCTATGGAAATATATTATAGCTTGATTGCTCCCTTTTAGATCTTGTCTCGGATGAAGTGATATATGATGTCATTATGCTTGGAACTATCATGGAATACTGAATTCTCAAAGAGTTTGATACAACTCTGATTATCACAGTATATCATTGTGGGCTCCAACTCCTAATCAAATAATCCTTAAAGGAATTTGGAAATAAAAATGGCTTCACAACTAGCCATACTTGCTTCCATGTACTCTACCTTTGTTGAACCATGAAATCATTGTTGACCCAGGATGAATCAATACCTTGAGTTTCTCTTCTTTTGTGCAACACTCATTTCCCAATATGAGTATGTATATCCTTGTAGCCTCACTCCATCACCTCTAAGATACCTCAAAACATACTCCATGGTACCTCTCAAGTACCTAAGCTCATGCTTTTCTTCTACCCAATGAACCTTCCACAAATCCACCATGAACTGGCTCAAGTTGCTAAAAAAAAAACATATATCTCTCCAGGTGTTGAACAAATACATTATAGAACCTATTAGCTATCTATATAACATGGGCTTCACCAAGTTTGAATATGGATAGATAACCTTATTCAAACTGGTAACCATAGGTGTAGTCATCATTCTATAGTCCTCCATCCTAAATCTCCTCAGGATCTCCACTATGTACTTCCATTGACCAAGAAATATCTCATCCAATATCTTCCATACCTATAACCATAAGAAATAGTGCATCAAGCCAATGTCCTTCATCTCAATATTTGTAGCCAAATCTTCCTTGCACCTTGTTATAAGCTCCTTTACACCTGTTAAAAACAAATAATCCACATACAACACCAAGATAAGTGAATCTTCCCCAAAAAGCATGTAGTACAATTTGGGGTCTGCCTCACACTTGGTGAAGCCCATAATTTTCAAGTATCTGTTAAATCTATAATACCATGCCCTGGGTTATTGCTTAAGTATGTATAAGGATTTCTTAAGCCTGCACACATGAGACTCCCTCTCATGTACCTCGATATTGACTTCACCTCCATCTAGTGAATCCTCCACCCCGTGATCGAGGAAATAGATATAATATCTCAAATAGAGTCATATCTGGCAACTAGTGTCATATATCTAGTGAATCCCTCTTTTTGGGAGAACCATGTTGCCATAAACCTAGCCTTGATTTTTTCAATGTTGCCATCTACAATATGCTTGATCTTCAAGATCCACATGGAACTCACCACAAATTTCTCCTCCAATATTGTCACTATATCCCACACATCATTCTTAATAAAGGAGGTCTACTCCTACATCATGGAATCTTTTCAGACCCATTGAATTTTCACTTTCTAAAAACTTGAAGTCTCAACATTAATGATGCTACTCATAAGTGCCATGTAGGTGAGAAACTTCCTTGGCGGCCTGCTTTCCTTGAATGTAATCATAAGAGGCTAACATGGTCTCAAGCATCCTTCAAGGTGATCTCAAACCATGTGGGTCTCCTAACGGAGTTGTAAGGATTTGACTCCTCTTCCCCACCTGAAGTATGACTCGTTGAATTTGAAGTCTATGAACTTTGTTCTCCCTTCGGATCGACCTGCTCCTCATCCTATGTCACTAGTGGTAGATCATGAGACTTCCTAGATGCCAAGTTCTCCTCAAATTTAACATCTTGTCTCACCACTATCTTCTGTTATGAACATAGTTACCAACTTAACGATAATTGTGACCTAAAAATGAGAACTCTAGCTAAAAACACCTATATTTTTGGGTAAAAAACACCAAAATCAACCCGAAATCGAAAAGTAGTCCTATTGATAGCACCCTTTTCTGCGGAATGGTTGAAATTTTGACCCATTTCCTTGAAAATCGATACAATTGCATATGAAAACCTTAAAATTGACTATCGAATCGAAAATAAATGTTACCAGTAGCACCGATGTTTTTTAAGTTATAATCATAACTTAATCAAATTTGTGGCCTTGAAAAACAATATAATAACAGATTAAAAAATAAAAATTGGCTCCTAAATCACTACTTGAAAATTTATTCATTCATTATTATTTTTAATTACATTAGAAAATAGATAAATTGAAAATAAAAACTTTTCAATGCAGTGTAAAAAAAACGAAAAAACCATAACCATTTTCTTTTTTAAATTAGAAAAAAAAACCTAAAAGATAAAAAAAGAAACCCAATCCCTATATGGGGTGTTCGAGATACTAACCTAGGGGAGACCCCTCCATGAGGATGAAATAAATGGAAATAATTAGGTGGCTCCCACCATCACAGAGCTCGTACATAGGGAGGACCCTTCAGTCGACATCTCACTCCATCATTTAAGGAACAACAATACCCTCGAGATTGTTCGAACAGGAAACTAGGTGGGATCAAACGAGGCTTCCACTAAATTTGTGGTAGTACAAATAAAGGATCTGTTGATGCTTGCATCCATCCAGACTGAAATGAAAACCTCACGAGGATGTGAATCCTCCTGCATTTTTATAGAGGTGGTACTCCTCTTTCCGAGATTTATAAAATATGGGACTTTTGTAAGAAGTTCGTCAAGAAATGAAATAAATATAACATAAAATGGAAAATATTTTATTTTATTTTAAAAGAGATACTTCCTGAGAATGGACCACGAAACAAACACATTCATACATTTAAAGCAAATAAACAAAATTCCTCACATCCATCATAGCAGGGCTAAATATTTCTGATCACATAAAAATTAAAAGAAAATTATCTGCATGTGTAAGAGAACTTTGATAGAGTGATACATGGGTAGCTCAAATGAATATAACGATAGATCAACCTCAAATAATTTATATTCATAAAAACTGGGTTACAAAGTACAGTCGAGATTGTTCCCAAAATAGTTCTCTTGGAATTTCTAATAAATATATATATAGTTCAATACATATCCTCTAAAATTAAAATGTGTTTGTCACAATGACTGAGATTGGGGCTTCTACGGACCATAAATAAAATATTTATAAGAATGAATTTCATAGAAATAAGTAAGTGGGCGATGGAAGACAACAAGACCTGGTAAGAAGAAAGAGGAAAATATCAATCTTTGTTTAAACCCTTCTATTTAAAGAGGTGGAGTACCTGGATGAAGAGCTTGATAAAGACATAAAGATGTGATCACTATGAACTTACTATGATGGTATCTCATGGTTTGTAACTTGCTCGTTGATGTTCTTTTATGTCTTTCTTCGAAAGTTACAGGAACTATCTCAACCGTCCTTTGCCCTTCATTGGTAAGCTTGTCGATAGCCTTTTTGAACCACTCCTCGATGTAGCTCCTCATTGGTGTCACGTTGATTTCATGTCTGATATTTATATTGAAGAGTTCACCTTCCAAATCCCTTAGATCAATATAAATGTTGCACAATTCTTCTTAAATATCTTGGTTTTTAATTGAATAATCAACTAGCCAGTTTTCCACGTCATCTTCACCATATTCAAGAATGTCATAGATTTGTTCAAATGACAACCCTTTAAAGATCTCAAATTTTTCATCAAATGCGTGCTTGGTTAGAAACAACGAGTTGAGTATCAATTTTGGGTCTTGGACTTCATTGGTGCTTCCATCAAGATCTATCTCAGTTAGCTTCTTGAATAGTTCCTCTCTTCTAGTTATGGCTTGGCTACATGCTTGAACGATAGCATTAAGGTTTTTTACCTTTTCTTTCCAGCATACGTTCAGTTGTTTTATTTAGTTTAGGGAAGGGAGATCCTCCTCTCTTCTTATAAACTCCATCATATTAGTAAATTTAACACCAAATGGTACAACTACATCGAGGTATAAACCTTGCTCATTTTTCACATATGCTTGTAGATATTCATGAAAATCATGTGCTCTTGTTCCAAAAGAGACTATACTCTTTGACATTTCCCAAGCCTTTGTTATTAATTCCATTATTTTCTTTATATTCTTTTCCACATACCCTCAGTATTATGTGAGAAGGCTTGCCGATCCTTTTAACTTTGTCATAGGTGTGGTAGTCTTGATCATTGCTAAAGGACTAGAAAGCATTGGAAGGGGAATTATAGCTCCCTCCAATTCCTTGATTCGCACCTTTAACCTGACATTCTCTACTTCAAGGTTGTCAATAGAGTTGTCTAGAGAATCTCCAGTTTCTCGGTGTATCTGGGAGATTTGGGAAGGCTGCATGTTCCATAGGTTAATCTTTGAACGAGATTTCCCCTTCTTCTCTTTACGTCTCTTTTTTTCATTAATCAAATTTTTGGATTCACTGTAAAAAAAAAACGCTTTGAAATGCGAAAGACTCTTCTTCGTCGAATGTATCAATCCCAATTAGTTCCATATGAGGATTCTAGTGAGAAGTGTTCTCTAGTTGGTCTTCGTCGAGGAACACTTTTTCAATGTCAATTTCTAGTTCCACATCCTCGAGGGAGAGATAATGGATAACACTTTCTCCCCGAGGTCCCTCCTTTTCTTGCACAATGTTTTTTCATTTCTTCCTTATAGGAAATTTATGAGAACTTTCAATTTTTCCAGAAGGAGGGTTCTTATGTTCTCCTGCGCCTAAAGAAATATGGGTGAATTTCTTACTTGGGTAGGTCATTGGAGCATTTCTTTGAGATGTTGTACTCTTGGGCATGACAGTCGGGGATTGGGAACTTTTCTCACCCATACCTTTTCCTCTCTTATTGTAAGACTCATTGGTGTTGAGTATTGTGTCTAGGTCATTGGTTTCATGAGAAGGAGTGCCTGAGGTGTTATCTCCATCTTCATTCAAAATAGTGTTAATGAAAGAATTGTTGAAGCCGACAACCAATAGATGTTCTAATAAAATACCACTAGGTTCAAACCCTTTTACTTTTTCAGCATATTTCAAATTGAGCTTGTGGAAGTGGCCCATGAATTCATCAATATTGTTCATATTCCTAAATATGAAATCCTTAACTTTCCAAGGGAGAGGTATGAATTGTTTTTTTCTCTTTTCATGGAAAAAATGAAACCAATAGGTGTGCTTCCTTGCTATATCAGCAACAAACATTTGGTCAGATATGTGGCATGTAAGGAAGGAAGGATTTTCTTTGGATCTAAAAATCCTTATAACGTTATAATTTTCCATCTGTTCTAGTGTCCCCTTCCTATCCAGGAACGTACTCGCATGGTCAAACATCCAGGGAACATTTTTTTATAAACATCAATTCTTCAAAAAATGAGAAAAAATAATTAAAGACTTCATAAAAATGTTGGGAGGCCTTGTGCCTCCATAATGATTGATACCAGTAGGTTACTTGGTGAAACTCACATTTTACCTTATTGCAGATAGCTAATCTTGCGAACTGACAGTAATGTGTTATCACAAAGACCAAATTAGATGACATGAAAAATTTCTTATCCTTCTTGTATTGCGCAAAATGGGAAGAGATTTCAATGGAAATCAACTTACCCCACTCGAAGATGGCCTATTCATTGACCATAAAATAAAGAATGTAAATAATCATCTGGGAGATGTTGGTTGTGGTTTCCTGTTATGTTATTCTCATAAAAATCCATGTAATTTCCAGGAAGGGATTTTTGAATGTGACAACCTACAATCTTGTGATGTCCTCAAGGACGACTGCTGGGTTCTCTAGGAATTCAGGTAAGAGGTCGAGTCCATTGTCAGGATCTCTTAATAATTCTCTGCAATCTTCACCTTTGAAGGTGAGCCTTGGCTCGGGGAGCCTCAACATCTTACGAAAAACCTGAGGTGACAGAGAGACAAGGGAATGGTCCTACAAATGGATCATCTGTTGGATTGGAATATATCTCTCAACGCACCAAGTGACCAACTCCTTATAATCAAAAACTTTCGGGACACAACCTACATGCGCAATTCCAGACGTCCAAATTATTTCCTTCTAGGAATAAGGAGATGAATAATATGAATATTCCCTCGACCACTGAAAACTCTGATCCTCGCATCCGAAAATATTCAATGTATCTCCACATAACTATTTTCCATTTTCTTCCATAAGTCGACAAGGACGTTCACTTGCTCCAAATTATTTTAGGAATGAATGTTTGTGGGAGATAATATGATCCTTCATAAATCATGTTTACTGTGATTTAATAGGAGGTCTCCTTGAGACTTTCACTTATTAATGACCATCCGTTCGAATGTGTACGGTAAGTTATTAGAATTAAAAGCATAGTAAATGTGAATTGGGAAAGACACAAGGGTGGAGGGGACAGGCGGGGACAATATGTGACTTGATATTTTTTGTGAACCAATGAACCCAAGAACCCTCTATGGTAAGAGGTGTGAAATTGACTAAGTGTGGGATGACGCGGTGGTCGTACGAGTTCATGTAGGCAGAATGAAACTTAGGCAGTGTCATGGGATTATGTGGATCGAAATATGGATAGCGGAACTCTTTGGTACAATATGTCTATCACGGAACACGGGGACATGAAAGCTCGATCCCATCAACCCGAGAACCTACGATAGTAAAATAGGCTAAGTATGGAACAACACGTCGGTTGTTTAGACTCATGAAGTGAATTTGTAGGTGGAGGTGAGAAAATGTAAGTCTACCAACTCGAGAAACCATGGTCTAAAATGCAACTAACTATTAGAACTAGAAAGGGATAGTAAGAGGGAAAAATGAAGAGGAAAAAAATGGGTAAGTGTAGAAGGGGCAAACAAAATTGGGAAAGTAGAAAAGAGGAGGGAAATTTTTGGAAGTAGGAGATGACCTCATTTGGACCCTCCAATTGACACATGGATCCTGCATTTAAGGCACAACATTACCCCTGATATGGTTCGAACGGGAATCCGTGTGAGGTCCCACAAGTCTTCTGGTTCCTCGTCTGATTCAGATCCCAGTTAGAGCAGCCACCTAGAACGAAAACTAAACTCCTTTAACTACCCATCCTTCCAACAAGTTCAGACATTTTCCACTCATGATCAACCCTATCCATGTCAATATCTACAATAAAAATTATGGATGTGATCCAAAGCTAATTCTCGATGCCTACTCTACAAATCATGAATCCAGTTCTTGAAACTAGTTTCCTTCGCTCCACTATCAATTATTAGAATTCTACCATGTTTCTCTCACACCTGTATCACCCTTCGCTTCATGATTTAGTCCATGATATC